>SEYY01000697.1:18827-36327 GCA_009176605.1 Armadillidium nasatum
AAAATTAAAAAAGGAAAAAAATTATATAAAAATTTATATATAATAACTTTTTTTCTCTTTAAATAAATGACGTACATGGATATGAAAGTATATCTTACACCTAATCAGGTAAAGAAGTTAAACAATGCAATAAATAAAAAATCTTCTATATCATTTAGAATTAATCCAAAGCAAAAAGGTAATATATCTCTTCTCTTAACTCAAACTCAAAAAGATAAATTTTTAAAGAATATACCATTTAATTTAAAATTAAGTATATCACAAGTAACAGCTTTAGCAAAACACAGAGGATTTTTAATAACGCTTCCCAACGTTATTAGCGGCTGCAAGTGCAATCGGTTCTCTTGCTGGTGGAGCTAGTGCTATTGCAAAGACTGTTAATGAAAAGAAAGCAATAGATAAACAATTAGAAGAAACTAGAAGGCATAATCTTCAAATGGAAAAAGGGAAAGGTCTTTTTTTAAAACCAGCCCCTCGTCGAAAAACTGGCGAGGGGATGTTTTTAAAACCATACAAAAGATGAATATTCCGATGAAAGCATTGAGTCAATATGATCTTATGAGATATGTTAATGAACTTAAAATTCCAAACTTTAAAGGAATTTATATGAGAGATGCTCTTCCAAAAAAATCTAATAAAAAGGAATGTGGGATCTTAAATTTAGATTCAATTAAAGGTTCAGGAACTCATTGGACGTGTTGGTTTAAGAAATGTAATAATTTATGCTATTATTTCGATTCATTCGGTGTTGAACCTCCAAAAGAATTTGAAAATTATGTTCAATGCGATATTGTCTATTCAACATATCAAATACAGAAATTTAACGATGTGATTTGTGGTCATTTATGTCTAACAGTTCTTTATGCATTAACTGTATTAAATATAAATTTCCATTCTATTCTTTTTTTTCTCTATAATAAATGAGTGTTAACATCTTTGGAAGCGGACCTGAAAGCGTACAAGGTCCTCGAGGATTTCGAGGTCCGCCAGGACCACCAGGACCACAAGGATTGTTTGGAATTGGATTTAAATATTTAGATGAAGAAGGTAATTTTGATATTGAAGATAAAAGGCTAGCAAATGTAGCTTTTCCTCAAGAGAAAAACGATGTTACTACAAAAATTTATACTGATAATTTAGTAAAGGAAATAAGAAGTAAGGTTGATGAAACGTTAACGACGAACAGGAAATATGGATAAATCAATAACTGAATTACAATCTGAAGATGATCATATTAAAAAATTTGTTGAAGAAATGAAATCTCAACTCTTCGATATACATAACAACGTTTTGACTAAAGAAGGTTTCGAGAGCGCTTTAGCAACGATTAATAAACAGATTTCAACGTTAGATAAAAATAGGAATAATAATTTACAAATATGTGCTTATGAAACAATCATTTTTCAAACTAATTCGAAACTAGAAGCTGGGAAGTTTCCCTTCGTTTTAGGGATGAAAGGAGCGGCATCTAAGAAAACTGGTTATGTCATGCCTTATGATGGATTTATCGATACAATCATATTAACCTCGCAAGATATAGATCAGCACATATCCGTAAAACTACTAATTAATAGAAATGAGTGTCCTTTACCTTTAGATAAATATGGTGATGAATTTTTCAATAAAATCAGAATTAATGATCTTCGTATTCATGAAGGAGATATTATTCAGATTCAAGCAAATGTTGACACTAATAATATAAAAATGCATGTTGTTCAAGTTTTCATAGGATATGACTTAGTTAATAAAAATATTATGTTAAGAGATGAAGAAGTTGAATTTGATGAAAGTGATAATAAAGATGATAAAAATATATATATAGTGTAACAGATGGTTTTGGAATGGAGGAAGAAGAAGAAAAGGATGATAAAAAAATTAATGATGGTGAATATGGGAAAAATTAAGCATAACGAAAAAGAAAAAAATGAGGATGAACTTGTTCTCAAAGAAAATCATAACAATATTGAAGAAAATATAGATATCAAAAATATTATAATTAACGATAACTTTGATGGCTTTGGTGATATTGGTAACTTTGATGGCTTTGGTGATGACTTTGATGGATTTGATAACTTTGATGCTGAAAATTGGATGAACACATAGAGATAATATCTTTTAAACAAAACTTTTTTTCTCTATAATAAATAGATGGAAAACAAATCAGAACTATTAAAAATTTTGAACTATTCAACTGATTATGTACAGACTACAAAATTATCTAAT
Organism: Armadillidium nasatum; assembly: GCA_009176605.1. Taxonomy (NCBI): domain Eukaryota; kingdom Metazoa; phylum Arthropoda; class Malacostraca; order Isopoda; family Armadillidiidae; genus Armadillidium; species Armadillidium nasatum. The sequence continues at coordinate 21,051 of SEYY01000697.1, forward strand.
TTAATGAAAGAAGTGACTTACAAAGTTATTGAACTTAGAAAAATAAATACAAAATATGGTCCCGCAATATTTGCAATTCTACGTGTAGGAGAGGATGAAGTAACACATGTGTTCCTTCCAAGAAGATATGTTAATCTCTTGAATGATAAGGAAATTAAATTTTTAAATGAAAGCGATCTTAAAATGCAATATATTGGTGGAGATTATCATCAAATTAATTTTTCATAAAATTAACTAAAAATAAAAATTTAAAAAAAAAGGAAAAAATTAATAAATAAAATTAAAAAATAATTTTAAAATAAAAAAAAATTAAAAAAAATAAAAGGAAAATAAAAATAGAAATTAAAAAAATGAAATAAAAAATTTTATAAAAAATTTTATAATTACTGTTCACAATGTAAAGATTTTTCAGAAATTTATGGGATATATATGGACGGCGTGGTAAATCTTTTAGTTGACGTTTATAATATAAGATTTACTAAGGATATCGGAGAATATATGAATATTTACCATAAATTTATTAAGAGCGTAGGTTTTCTAAAAGCTGTAAAGGAAATAGCTGATGTAGATAATAAACCGATAAAAGAAAGATTATTTGATCTAATTGCTAGCGATTCAGACGATTCAGACTAAAGGAAAATTATTATATTTAAAATTTTAAATATAATATTCATATCCTTTTTAATCATGAATCAACTTCCATTTGCTAATCTCACAAATTTTTTTCCACATTTGATTGTACTTATTTAACGTAATTTCTCTTTTATTAGAAACTTTCTGAAAATCTGATATATTACATTTGACACCACATAATTGTAGCAATTTAAATAATTTAAAGTGAACATTTAAAGAATTCTTTCTATTTGAACATTTTACATCCAGATATGCTTGTTCAAATTCATCATTGAGATTTAATATTTTATCATAATTATTCATTATCTCTTTATTTTTTTTATAATATTTATCAATAACTTTCTCTAAATATATTCTTGGTGAATATTTTAACGGTTTATTATCATTATTTAGCGTATATTGAGAACAGTTAGCTTTATAGTTGTAATTATCCCATTTATTTTTATAGAAATCTTTTAAATAATTACATGATTTACAATTTTCGTTAGTTTCATGTTTGTGTAAAGAACATATCATTTCCATTATTTATTATAGATTTTTTTATTATAACTCAATTTCAAGCAAACCCGGAACTCGCTCATTCCATGATTTCCTGCTAAAGTAATCATCCAGGTTTTTCGGGGAGGTAGGCCTCGTAGCCTCTAAGCATCCCACCTCCGGTCTTAAACAAACATTTATAAGTAGTATGTAAAACGATGAGCGAGCGAAGCGAGCGAGTACCGGACCATCACCGAATGATAGCGAGCGCAGCGAGCGAAAATGAGGGGGTGTTCTGGTACCATCGTTTTACATACTACTATATATATATATATATATATATATATATATATAATATATATATATATATATATATATATATATATATATATATATATATATATATATATATATATATAATATATATATATATATAAGTTCACATCTCATGGGCATTGCCCTATTCAAGGAGAGGAACATTTCTAGGTAGTATATGATTGCAAAAATAAAAAATAAAAATATAAAAATAAAAATCAATTCCACGTTTGTAATGTAAATAAATTAATAAATTTTTATTCAACATGAATATCCAAAGATATTCAGTAGTTACATAGAATAGAGTTGAAAAAACAAAGTAATGGAATACAGTATACAATGATGTTGGATATTTAATAATTTGGAAACTTTGTTCATATAATTAAAAATTGTGTTTTTAATGGATATCCAACTGGATAGTACTGATACGATATACTCCTGGAAATTAAGTGCTCAGTAGCAGATGTCTTGCATTGTTGGGGTTGAAGAATTTTAGGCAGTTGTGTAGGGTCCTTTACTTATGCTAAACCTGTATTCTTTTCTTGAAGTGAGTGGTGGTGACAAAAGAGAAGTTAGGACAATGCTGTATAAGTTTAGTAGCTCAAGGATGTTCTGTTCTGTAGGTGAAAATCTGATGGATAAGTTTGGAAATGGGGTAGGTGTCATTTGGATATGTGATTTGTAAAGATTACTCTTTGGATTATACATCTCTGCTTAGATGCATTTTATGATGGTGTTTACAGGGGAAAGGAGTAGAGTTTTGTTTGTTTCAACAGTATTGTGTTTTTTTTTGTTTGTTCTTGGTGTAGGAGGCTGCTAAATGTTTGTGTAGTGGGTAATCTATTGAGAGATTTGCTGTATAATTGACAACTCATGTCTAGGTGGTCTTTTGACAAGAGTATTTTGTTTCTGTAGTAAAAGATAGATGGGTGTAATCGGGAGACCAGTTATTATTCTTAGTCCTTTGTTTTGGGTTATATCTAGTTTGTTACTTTGACCCCACATGAGCCATGTAGGTGATACCTAATATAACAGGGAACAGATATAGTTTGTAAACTAAAACGAAAGTTTCTTTCTGTTAAATGAAGTCAGTTTCTGGTCACGGTCCATAGTGCATGTATGGATAAAACTTGAGAAGTAATATTTTAATATGCTGAGTGAATTTCATGTAGATGCTGAATATTAGTCCTAGGATGGTGGGTTTATTGATAAGGGAAGTCTACTTTAAATTGCTAGATAGGTATATTTTTGGACAGATAATGCATTCTCTTTGATTTGGGGTGAGTAGTACAATTGAAGATTTTTGAGGTTTACAAGGCAGTCATTCCATTTATTGTCAGCCACTATTCAAATTGTTATATATTGTTGAATGTCTGGGATGTATTATGTATGGATAAACTTTGGATAGTGATAGATAAACTTTCTGTGTAGCTATTAATTTTACAAAGTAGATACAGGACTGGGTTAAGTTGTGCATGAAGGTTAAGAGTGTGTGAGAGAGTAGCACTTTGGAGAACACTGATGTATTGTTAATGTTCTGCATGAATAGTGTCTCTGGATGACTGTCTTTGCAACCAGAAAAATATTTTTTTTTTTTGTCTCTACCAAATTACAAACAATGTATATATTTCACCACTTTATTATTTCACAATAATTTAAATATACAGTAATTATTAATTTAGTTTCTATAAATTTAAATACTGAATGTAGTTGGACATTTTAAGGTAGTGTGTCATCCAACAAATCATTAATTTATTATATTAAGTACACAATAGACAACTTTTGAGTCAGGTGGTCCATGAATCTACAAGACTTACAGCACTATTTGATTTGGTATTAACAAATGATCAAAGTACCGTAGATAAGGTCAGATTTAAGAGTATAAGGAAAAATATAATTAGATTTAATATGACTTTGATATCTGGGTCCAAATTGCCAGCTAATAAGGAAAAAATTTTAGATTTTGGAAATGGTAATTATAACAAATTTCAAGCAATGCTTAACAAAATTGATAGGAATAAGAAGATTAAAGATTAAAATTAGTTTTGTCATGTGAAAATGCTTCAAATAACTTTTGTCTAATATTGAATAAGTATATTTAAAAGATAGACCCACTATGGTGGAGAAGAGAAAATATCAAGTGAAAAATACCAATGTGGATTTAAGTTGAAACTGAGACAGAAAATAAAAAATTTAAAAAAACTGCAAAAAATACTTTTGACCCAAATACCAGTGCTGCAAACCCTGCTGGCAAAAAAATGGTAAGAAAGGAACTCCACATGCTGAATATTCATGGGTGTTCAGTAATCGCCAAAAATCTTGTAAACAGCATAATTCTAGAGAAAGTAAGTTGTGCAGCACTCACAAGGATTGAACTGTCAACTATCAAAAGACAGAGATATGGCTAAATGAATCAACCTTCAGCATTCCCACCCCACAGCCTAATTTATGTGTAGAGAACACTATTCCAAGTCTGTGATCAAGACTTTATATGGCCACTAGTGAAGCCAGGATGTTCCATCATGGTTTGGGCAGTAATATAATATTCTGTAGGCCCCATTATCAACATGAACAATAATGTAACTGGCAGGGATTAAGTGTGCTTTCATCCTATATTGAGCACACTTTCATAATGGTGGCTCCATTTATCAAGAGGTTAAGAGCCCAAAATTCATATATCATATTGTCCAATCAATTAATGAGCATGCATATGAGGTTTCACAACTTTTCTGGCCTCCACAATAACCAAACCTTAATATAGTATAGCCCTTGTGGGCGTTAAGAACAAGGTTCTCCTACATAGAAGGTCTGATTATCAAGGATTCAAAACCACACCCACCAGTGGTCAAAAATATACTTGATTGGTCTGTAAAGGAGCAGGGTTCCCTTATCCAAAACCCAAATAATCTGTTAACTTATCAACTTAGTCAGAAATAATATATAACTCAATTTCCCTAGCTAAGGACCACACTCCTCGAATAAGGCTCTGCCCATGAGTGACGGTGATAACTTAAAAAAAAAAAAAAAAAAAAAAAAAAACACCATCCACTACCATCACCCATACAAGACCATTGTCTAATTCTGCAAGAGGAATGATATAATATATGATTATACACAATCCAGAATTTACATTTATTTATTACCAGAAGAATTCTGGTAGTGATGAAAGCAAAAGGTAGCCCCTCACCATATTTAGAATAAATTCATGCATTTACCATACATTTCCATATTTTTGTCCAACTTATATATATATATATATATATATATATATATATATATATATATATATATATATATATATATATATATATATATATATATATATATATATATATATATATATATATATATATATATATATATATATATACACGGTATATATAAAGAATGCTTTCACCACTACTCTTTGTCTTCCAATTCTAATTACAATCCATAGGAACAGATCAACTGCTGTATATATATATATATATATATATATATATATATATATATATATATATATATATATATATATATATATATATATATATATATATATATATATATATATATATATATATATATATATATATATATATATATATATACGGTATATGAAACAAACCTGTTGTCTTCTTAATTTTTCTTCCTGAAGTTTTCTTTGCCTAAGAGATGGTTTAACTTCAACTACCAATTCTGGATTTACTTTTTTCTTGTACTGAAGTCTGTGCCTCCTACCTTTCATATGCATCTCTTTGGCATTTGGGTCGTTGAAACGACATTCACACAATTTACAATTGAAACTCACAACTTTACCTGAAAGAATAGGCATACAAAATTATCAGCAAAATATATTGAAACTGTTACCTAGTCATCTGGGTTTGAAGTTAGAAATACAACACAAAAAGCTAATTATTTAATTTTTCAGATTCTAGAAAAATAGCAACAAGGCATTAGGTTCACACACATTATGTACATATCTATACACTATTACCTTAAATGTGTAAATTTTTTCCCACAACAGATAAACATTAAGGAAAATGTTCATAAATTTAAAAACTATGAAATACAAACAATCTAAGATAGATGAGGATTTAAGTATATTCAGAAGATGGTGAAAATGAGAAAAATTGGTAGTTTTGTAAAATTATCTATGAGAAAAAAGAAATATTTTAAATTATCTAATAAATGTGGGAAATTTTTTTTTTTTCTAATTTACCAATTACAAGAATAATTTTTGAAATTAAAACTTTTTTTGATCCCTGATAAGCAATTATTATTTTGGTCGTATTAATCTGTGGTAGCAAACTAGTTAGAAAAATGAGAATAAGAAAAAATTAATAAGAAAAAGATATTTAACCAAGAAAGTAATTTTTGGAAAAAAAAGTTCATAAAAAAAGACAATTTAAATTATTATGTCTACATTCATATGAGTTTGGATTTTTTATTTTCCATTAGACATAAGACTTCTCAGAAGCTGCACACTTTTTTTTTAATATATCTCCTCCGGTGTGCAATGGCCGGAGGCTTACCAAATTCCACTGGAGTTAGAAAAATCCTATCTTGACTGAAGGAGTCCAACATGTCCAGATACACAGCGTTTGAAAGTATGCAAGTCAGAGGAAGTAGGAAAAACAGATAAAGGGAGTGTGTTCCAGACTTTACCAGTAGAGTATATGCAAGACTGAGCATAGTGGTTAAGCCTGGGGTTGGAGAGTTGGACAGAGAAAGGATGAGACTGTGTGGCTTGTTGCACAAGCTCTTCTCAATGGAGGAGGTATGAGACAAGAGAGTTCAGAAGAGCAGTGTCCATTGTAATAGCGATAGTAACAGAGAGTGACACAAGAATTCGATGGTCAGAAAGAGATTGGAGAGTTAGTAAGAGCAGGAGAATTGAGACGAAAAGCCCTAGACTCCACCTTCTCAAGGAAAGCTGTATGAGTGGAACCACCCCAGATGTGCGAAGCATACTCTATACAGGGGCGAACAACACCCCTATAGAGAGCAAGCAACTGGGGCGGCTTGAAGCAATTGTGAAGTTGCCTCTGAACACCCAACCTCTTAGAAGATTTAGAATCTCCAAAATATTTATTTCTTTCATTTTTCCTTACATCTTAAATGCATACATATATATATATATATATATATATATATATATATATATATATATATATATATATATATATATATATATATATATATATATATATATATATATATATATATATAAAAACAAGACATAACAACAACATACAAACCTCAATTGCAATCTACAAACAATTTATACGCCCCACCATTAACTACGCTTCCCCTGTCTGGCACCCTCTGCTCTCCAACCAAAACTTAACAACACTCCAAATAATGCAAAATAAAGCCCTTCGCACCATCACCGGCTGCACATGCACAACCCCTCAACAACACCTACACAACGAAACCAAAATACTACCCATAAGGAATCACCTCGAAATGATAGGCACCCAATTTTACGCAAAAACACGCCTACCCACACACCCATGTCACAATACTCTCCTCCAACCTACCCCACAAAGACTAACACAGCCTCCATCGTCCACCGGCACCTTTTACAAACAGATCCTAAATCACATCCCCCCTCCTCCCCCCAATACCACAACAACCAAACATATACACACTCAACTAACACATTCATACATGATCAACAGACCTCCAAACAACATCCTTAACAGACCCCCCCCGAAATAAACCCCGATTTCAACAACCTCCCAAGACACTTACAAACCTCACTTGCTAGATTGAGATGCGGTCACCACCCAAACCTACAACATTACAAACACGAATTCAAAATAAACCAGGCAGCATCTCCCACCTGTACTAGATGCGGAATGGCCCCGGAGACCGTGGAACACTTTCTATTACGCTGTCCTTCCAACTCTCGCCCCAAAATTTTCTGGGGCATCACTTCTTTGAAGGATCTCTGGACGAGACCGACTGCGGCAGGAAGCTTCATTAGCGAAGTGTGGCCGCCTCAACATGGGGTGGTCAGGGGGTGAGAAGGTAAAAAAAAAAAAGGTATATATATATATATATATATATATATATATATATATATATATATATATATATATATATATATATATATATATATATATATATATATATATATATATATATATATATATATATATATATATATATGCACGAGTACAGTCAATGCTAACTTAGAGAATTTGTTAATAACAATAATAAAATTTAAATGAACTTCTAAAAATTAAGCTTTTAAAAATGTATCAACAGTTCTAAACTATGTCACATTAAGCATAGAGTAGGATTCTGTGCATCTGATGGAAAATATTTTAAGAGCCTAAAAGTTCAACTATGTTAAATTACAATAATAATAAAATAACTACAGAATGTTTTTCAGAATATGTAACTATTCTAAAAACTGAAAAATTAAGTCAAGATCTAAGCTAAGGATGCATATTACCATGCATGTTGAAGAAAGTTTGAGTAGGGACTAAATATTCCCTAATGTGGTAAAAATAATAATAATAATAAATTGAAAGAAAAACTATTTTTGCAATTGTCGTTAAACTTTTTTCATCTTATTTTAATATAACTATGACTCCCAGCATAGTTTTAGAAAAGATAGATCACGTTATACAAACCTTTTAGAATTTATGGAATATATTGCTGACTGTATTAACCAGAGAAATCCAATTCATGCTACTGTTACACATTTAAACTTTAGCAAAGCATTTGATAAGGTATCCAGAGTAAAGAGTAATGATAGATGTATTAGGCTTCAAAGTAATTGATCTAGATAAACTTCCTAGATTAGAAGATAAGTGGCAAATGAATTTTAATAGTAAAAAGTGCAAGGTTCTTTGAGTTACTTGAATGAAAGATATAACTACAATATGAATGGAGAATGGTTTGAATCTGTGAACTAAAAGAAGGATTTTGGTGCGATTATTATCAGTAATCTGAAAGTTTCTAAACAGTTTGGAAGCACAGAAAAAATCTAATTACGATGTTTGGTATATAATAAATCAATGTTGTTCGCAAGAGCAAGGAGGTGATAACTTATAGGCAAACAATATAATAGCTATATTAGGCCAGTATTGGAGTACAGTGCATAAATTTGGGTCAATCATTTAAGAAAGGACATGTGATGGCAAAAAGAGCACAAATCAACAATAAAGATTTCTGGCTTTGAAAGTAAGAGTTAAGAAGAGAGGAGGAAGGAGTTGGAAATGTCTTTTCAGTTGAAGGTCAATTTCTTAGAGAAGATATGATACAAGTTTTCAAAACATTTAAACCTACTGATAATATTGACATCAATAAATTCTTTACGGTAGACAATAGAAGAGAAACCATGGGGCATGAAAAACTTTAAAAAAAAAAATCCATAACATCTTAATGTAAGAAGAAACTTATTAAGATATAGTTAAGTTTTGGAATTTGGAATCTTAATGTAAGAAACTTATTCAGATTTAGTTAAATTTTGGAATTTGGAATGGATTTAAGAAAGGATTTGGATAGGCATATGGATGGTCTGGGCATCATATATCATGAATAAGCCTAATTGATGGGATGGTATAGTTAGTTATTGAAGCTAACGAACCCGAGGTAAATAAACAGTAGCCTAGCCTAATAGCGATAGTATAGAGAAAGTGACGCAACAATTCGACGAGAAGAAAGAGATTGGAGAGTAAGTAAGAGCAAAAGAGTTTACAAGGCCCTAGTCTCTACCTTTTCGAGAAGAGCTATGTGTGGAATCACCCCAGATATGGGAGGCGTACACCATACAGGGGCGAACAACACTCCTATACAGAGCAAGCAACTGGGGTGGCGTAAAAAAACCACGATGGCGCCTCAGAACACCAAACCTCTAAGAAGCTTGTTTAGCGAGAAAAATAATGTGATCTTTCCAAGAAAGATCACGAGAAAAAGAGAAACCGAGAATGTTGAGGACAGATAAAGGTTTGAGTTGAGTGTTTTCGAAGAAGATATCATAGGTGGAAGATTGTTTCGAGTAGAAAGATGGAGGGATTGAGTTTTTGAGGCATTGAAAGCTACAATGTTTTCTCTACCAATTTGAAATAAGAGAAATATCAGAGGTCAGTTGCTCCAAGGCCGTCCTTCTCGAATCTTTCAACTGTTGTTGGGAGGGACGCATTTCAAATTGAAGGGAGTAATGAAGGGTGGAGTCATCGGCATAGGAGTGTATAGGAGACGAAGTAATAGAGAAAAGATTATTAAAAATTAGAAAAAGAATTGGAGATAAAACAGATCCTTGAGGAACACCACTATTTATAGATTTATAGGAAGAACGGTGGCCGTCCACAATAGCTGCTATAGAACGACCGGAAAGGGAATTAGAGAAAAGGTTACAGAGAGAAGAATAGATTCTGAAAGAAGGGAAGTTTGGAAATCAAAGCTTTGTGCCAGACTCAATCGAAGGATTCGATATATCTAGTGCCACAGCGAAAGATTCACCAAAACCCCGAAGAGCAGAGGACCAAGAGTCAGAAAGTAGGGAAAGAAGATCACCAGTAGAACGTTCTTTACGAAAGCCATACTGGCGATCAGAGATAAGATTAGAAGAATTAAGGTGTTTCCAAATTTTCCTGTTAATGTTAGATTCGAAAACTTTAGAAAGAACGGAGGTTAAAGAAATAGGACGGTAGTTAGAGGGTTCAGAGGGGTCCCTCTTCTTCGGCACAGTCTGAATGAGCGCACGTTTCCAGCAAGAAGGGAAGGTCGAAGTGAAGAGGCAAAGACGAAATAGTTTACCAAGGAAGTGTGTAAGCTCAGAAGCACAAATTTTGAGAACCGCAGGAGGAATACCGTCAGGACCATATGCCTTCTTAGTGTTGAGTTCAGAGAGAGAACAGAAATGACATCTTTAGAAGAAATTACAATGTTAGGCATAACTGAGTTGGAGAGGGTTGAAGGAGGAGGAGCTATTCGTACAACCGTAAGTCAGAAAAATTAGCAACACCGAAGTGCCAGAAACGTCTCCTCACCGAAGCTCGAGTGCCGTTATTGAGGAAGACTTGAAGAGAGAGAACAAGATACGGATATAAGAAGGTGATCGGATGAATCCAGAGAAGGAAAAAGTTTAACAACATATGAGGTTAAGAAAAGATTAAGTATATTGGGTTCATCAAAAATACGGTCAGGTATACGGGTAGGGAGGTGCACCAACTGCTCAAGGTTATTCTGGATAGAAAAGTCGAAGACGAGTTCACCGGCTGGATCATGAGAAATTGATAAAAGCCATTGGCGGTGGTGAACGTTGAAATCACATAAAATAATAATTTTGGAGAAATGAGAAGAAGAAAGAATGTGCTCTTTTTTGGAGTTTAAATAGTTGAAGAATTTTTTATAGTCAGTAGAATTAGGAGATAAATAGACAGAACAAATAAATTTAGTAGTAGAATTGCCAGAGAGTTTAAGCCATAAGGTAGAAAATTCAGGAGACTCCAAATTAGAGACACGAGAGAAAATAACATCGTTGCGTACATATGCGCAACAACCGCCTTTGGCTTAAAATTGAGGATAGTAACAGTAGGAGGTAACAGAATAAGGTTTGCTGTCAGCACACTCAAGCACCTGAGTTTCGGTTAGAAACAAGAGATGAGGTTTAGAAGAAGAGAGATGGTGTTCGACAAAGGGGAAATTAGAAAAAAGACCGCGAATGTTGCAGAAATTAATGAAAAAAGAAGACCGTACACCGGGGCAAGCCGGACGCCGGGTCATGGCGGCTCCATCCCCATAATCGGAGGCCGCCAACTCTCAAGTGATGATGAGGTGAGGAGTGAAAGAACGGCATTCTTTGGATGCCGACCATCGAAGCATCTCTGAGGCTGCTTTGAGTTTCACCATTTTTTTTTTTTTTTTTGTACATTCGTTTGAACATGAGAAGGGAGTCAGAGGAAGGAGAAGTGGGAGCATAGACACTCCAATATGAAGCAAGGGTGCACTAGAGACCCTCTGAGAAGGTAAAACGCGAAAGGGAACGAACCAAAGGGCAAAGGAGTGAAATGGAATGGTCTAGACCATACTGTCACTCCCCGGGTTATGCCCAATGGGAGGTACTTGCATCGCTTTGAACGGTGCTACGTTACCCCCTACACACACACACACATATATATATATATATATATATATATATATATATATATATATATATATATATATATATATATATATATATATATATATATATATATACCTTGGTTGCCATCTTAATATGTTACTAATGGATTAATTAAGGATTAAAATAAAAATAAACTATTTAAGAAAATAACCAAATGGAATGAAGTACATAGCGCGAAAATAAATTGAAAAGCAGTTTTATGCATTTCAAAAATATACTTTTAGTGGAAAGCAACATATCAATGTTCTGGAAACAAAATTATCGGGAAACGACGTTTCAAAATATTACGTAATATTAATTAAAAATTACATAATTTAATTAATTAATTAAGTAATTAAATAAATAAACAATTAAGAATAACAAAATGATATATGCTATACGAAGAGTTAACTGTCCTATTTGACCAAAATCTGATCTATAGTTACAGAGATATAGAATATAAGCCAAAAAAAAATGTAATTAACTGTTAATTAGTAATTAATTAATTGAAAATTTGTAAAATCAAGAAAAACAATGTTTCGTGATATTCGAAACTGTACAGTCAAAGAAATTGAACATTTCAAAAAATGTAAGCCAAAGGGATGAAAAAAATCTGTTATCGGTATCGGTCATTTTTAACCGATACCGATATCTTAAAATATACCGATACTTCAGTCCATCCCTAATATATATATATTAGAGGTGGACCGGATATCCGCATCCGCAACTGCGGATATCCGCATCATTTTTCCAATATCCGCATCCGCGGATATCCGCAATTGGATATCCGCAACCGCATCCACATTTGCGGATAGTAAAAAAATAAAAGAGTGAAAAATGTAGATTGCCTTGCACACCAAACTCAGATAGTAGTTAAAAATTCCATTATGAGTCAAAAATGTGTATCCGATTTAATAACCAAATGTAGGTTAATTGCTACGCATTTCAATCACTCCGTTGTAGCCCAAAATGAGCTGAAGAAAATACAAACAAGATTAAATGTTCGTCCACTTTCTGTCATGCAAGATATTCAAACACGCTGGAATAGTAGTTTGCATATGCTTGAGAGGATGAGCGAAATTAATGAGGCCATTTGCCTTTATGCTTCAAGCAGCACAAAAATAAAGCCTCTAACAGCTGACGAAAATGACATTTTAAATAATTGTATTAATATCCTTAAGCCTTTTGAAGAATTACCAAAGACTAAAAGTTCAGCTGAATCATTGTCAGATGTTGTACAACTTGTTTCAACATTGTAAGTTGTGTTAACAAATGTTATTAAGTCTAAGGGAGTTTTAAGGATGACTGAAACATTAATGAAGGAGATGAACGACAGATTTGAAAACCTGGAAAATGATGATGCTTATACAATTGCAACCTTTTTAGATCCCAGGTACAAAACAAAAATTTTTAAACCACTTGTTTCTCAGAATATTAAAATCAAATTTGGATGCTTATGCGATGAAATGATAGAAACAGCTAAAATAACGCCTTTTTCAAGAAAAAGCAAAAGCTCTCAGATACAAAAGAAACAAAATCTGTTAGCTTAAGCATTGCTAAATCAATGAAAGATCTTCTAGCTTCCAGCAGAGATGAAGAATCACAGTCAGAAGTGTCAAAGGATACAATATAGATTATTCAAAATTATCTAAAACTCCCACGTTTGGAGGCAGATAAAGACCAACTGGTTTGGTGGAGAGATAATTGCAAAAGTTTCCCTTTTTTTGCTGAGCTGGTAAGGACTTATTTAGCATGTCCTTCAACTAGTGTTCCTAGTGAGCGTCTTTTCAGTGGAGCAGGCCTCATTTACGACGAAAAGCGAACCAAACTTTCACCTGAAAGAGCCCCAAAAGCTTTTATTTCTAAAAAATAACTTACCAATTATTAACTTCAAATGGAATATGTGAAACTGTGAAGTGTGAAGGTAATATTGAATTACTGGCTATATATATATATATATATATATATATATATATATATATATATATATATATATATATATATATATATATATATATATATATATATATATATATATATATATATATATATATATATAACCTTTTTCCAAATGGGTGGAGGTTGGGGAAAGAGGTTGGTGGGGTGTTCAAGAGTTGGGTCCCCGTCCCACACCCTGGTAACAAAGATTCTGGATATTATATTTAAAATTCCAAGAATCTATGGCAAAAACTCTTAAAAAATTAAACTATCCGCATCCGCATCTGCGGATATCCGCAATTGAATATCCGCAACCGCATCCGCATCCGCGGATAGTGAAAAATTACTATCCGGTCCACCTCTATATATATATATATATATATATATATATATATATATATATATATATATATATATATATATATATATATATATATATATATATATATATATATATATATATATATATATATATATATATATATATATATATATATATATATATATATCAAGTTAAAAAAAAAAGAGAGAGAACCAATATCAAGGATTTGAATTATTACTTTGGAGATGGAAAGGAAAGCATTCTGTCTGGATCCAGATACAATAAGATGAGCAAAAAATTAAATTATTTAGGTTTACCTATCTGAGCATAGGATGTTCATCAAAACAATACTCTGTGTACTTGTTTCATCAATTATTATTATTATTATTATTATTATTATTATTATTATTATTATTATTATTATTATTATTTAAACTCAATATAAGGCATTTCACATTTCCTAAACATTTAAAATAATAAAAAGAAGCACAATTAAACATCTATAAATCTCAAAAATCATAAGAAATGATTTTGTTATACATATAAACAAACTTCCAAAAAAGAAGGTAAAAAATTATATAAAATAAGAACAAACCTTCAGTATTTTTGATTTCCTCAATATATTCTTGGCCAACAGGTTCAACATCTTTTTCTTTCAGATCTAGAAGATCCTCCTTCAAATCTTCCTTTTTAGATTCATTAGTAGGTGTCCCAGAAGAATTGGAGGAGGACTGAGAATTAGCTTTTGAACTTGAATTGTTTGTACCTGTTGCAGATGATTTAGAACCGCTGCCCACTACAACTGGGTCAGTAGATGGAATTGGTTTTCCCAGCTTTTGATGAAGTTTTACAACCTAAAACATTTAACACTCATTCAATATTAAAAAGATTTTGCAGAATAAAAGGGAAAAGCAATAATTACCTTTTGATGTTTGGCACCTCTAATGTGGGCAGCATAAGCATCAGTTCCTGTACAAGTAACATCGCACAATTCACATCTAAGTGAAGCACCATGTCTTGATGGAACTGGACCAGCTTTGGCAGCAGCTTCTTTTTTCTTATGTTTCTGCCCTTCTAAATGTTCTCTGTAAGTCTGAGGGCCCGCACAGCTTATTTTACATACATCACAATAATGTAATTGTTGTGGTTTAGGTGGTGCTTTCGATTTCTGACTTTTTCCCTGGACAGAACCTGTTTTTTTAATGCTTTGCCATGAACTGGAAGCTGACTTAACAATAGATGCTGAAAAAAAATAAAATAATATATATATATATATATATATATATATATATATATATATATATATATATATATATATATATATATATATATATATATATATATATATATATATAATTGGCATCAGCATCAAAAATCGCAAGAATTGTAAATTTTCATGGAATTGGAATCAGCATCAGAATCAGAATTTTTCTTCAACTTTTCCAATTCTTTTTCCAATTCTCACATTTCAGGTTATTTTTTAAAAAATA
>SEYY01000697.1:38827-44795 GCA_009176605.1 Armadillidium nasatum
ACAGGAATGGGAGGCTTACTAAGATAAAAAGAGGAGTGCTAAAAGATTTGTAAAATGAGTGAAAGAAAGGGCAGATGTAAAATGGGGTAATAAAATAGTGTAGGGTTTTAGAGAAAGGAATAAGATGTTTTGAAAGGAGGTGAATAAGGTAAGAAATAAAGGGGAGGTGAGGGGGACAAAGGAAATAGGGGGACAGAGAAATAAGACATGAAGAAAGTGAGGTTGAGCAAGATGATGAAGTATTTTAGTAGGTTGCTGAATATAAATATAAATATATATAATATATATATATATATATATATATATATATATATATATATATATATATATATATATATATATATATATATATATATATATATATATATATATATATATATATATTGTGAGCATAATTCTAATGCTAATATTTTTAACAGGTAGATGTCATGTGGGATTCCCGATGAAGAAAAAAAAAAAAAAAAATTATTCTGAAAAATTGAAAAACAAATTGTAATTCAAGAAGGAGATGAGACATACATCACCACCATAAACACGCTGAGTCTTTTTATGTTTTTACTCTCTTTTGTCTTATACATCTAAATGTTTTTTCTTTTTTACAGATAACTGTATAATAATAAAATAACAAGTAAAACATATAAATTAACATCATAAACTTTGAGACATTTTTTATCATCATAAACTCTTTAATTGATAAAATAACCTTGTAAAGAGAAGGATTGACATTCTCGATATTGACATTATATCACCAAGTGAAACAACATCAACTACTTGCTTCACGTATGTATTATTCGCTTATCTTTTTCCTACATGAATATACTTACAACATCTATATAATATTTTTAATTTATTACAGTTCCGAGGCCGGAACTACTTCAACCACAATCAACTTCTTAAAAATTCTCAAGTACTTACATACTTATCTTCAATAAAGTTCCTCCATCATAAAACTTGACATTATTGACAATTAACTCGTCAATAACATTCTTGTCAGTTTTGAACCAGAGCTCTAATCTGTTCAGCTCTTTCCTAAACCTTTCTCTAAGTTCGACCTTTTGTTGTAAAGAGTTTATTTCGTCATCATCATCATCATCTATATGGTTATAAATAAAACACATTTATCAATTCTCAGTGTTTTCTTTAACCTTGAACTATTGAAAAAGTTCTTGTTGTGTGCCCGTTGCATTTGCTCTTTTCGTAATCCAAAAATAGCACTCGCAGAACACTGGAAATCATCTTTTCGCGAACGAGGATAGCAACATTACCCAACAACAGTTCGAGTCCCGACATCGTCCATCACTCAAAGGCGGACCGGACGAATTGATCGAATCGAATCATCAATCAGAAGCTAACCCTCATCAGTGGATATAACCAACGGTGGGTGAAAAGTATTAATTTTCATTTTTAATTTTCCTTAACTATATTGTAATTTATTTTTCTTCTGTTTGGATATTCAAAGTTGCGCGATATTCCTTACAAAGAAAAATAATTGGCGACATTGCCAGGATTACGAAAAGAGCGTTAAAAACCCTTATAACAGAGATGGCAGAAAACACAATGATGGATGATGAAATCAAAACCAACGTGGACCAGCTGATTGAATTGGATACCCAGTTACCATTCAACACTAATGCTGCTTCCACGCCAGAACATTCTGAAGACCAGAGGGTTGAAAACTTACATGAAACTCAACCCGGGGATCAAAATGTGAAAGACCTGCTCGTGGAAGTTATGAAGTATACTCAAGAAGTAGATCAACGATTAAGCAAGCAGAATCAAACGATACTGGAGTTATTATCGGATCGCTTCGATCCAGTCGTACCAACCAAACTACGATAGCTGCACCAACATCACCGGAAAGGTCGGTTCGTCCAAAAGAAAGGAAGCCGTCGGTAGCAGTAGCTTGTGAGGTTGACGAAGGAACTCA
This sequence comes from Armadillidium nasatum, assembly GCA_009176605.1. Lineage (NCBI taxonomy): Eukaryota > Metazoa > Arthropoda > Malacostraca > Isopoda > Armadillidiidae > Armadillidium > Armadillidium nasatum. The sequence continues at coordinate 40,755 of SEYY01000697.1, forward strand.
ACCACCGTCGCTACTTAATTCTATACCTCCAAGACAACCGATAATGAACCCCACAAGTGCACCCCATATCTCAACCAGTACCATGACGGATAAGCAATTCCGGGAATTCGTACAAGAGAGTTTAGCTGCTCAGCAAGCTCACAACGCTATGGTTTCCCAGGCGATATCCATGATGGCACAAATGTTTAATAAGCCTAAATCTAACAAGGCTGTGCCACCAGCAAAATTTAACCCTGACACAGACCAAGACTTGAAAGTATTCTTCCGCGAATTCGAAGAATATTGCAACGTCCTATACCCAACACAGAAGCAGGATTGGTTAAGGCTCTTGGGCTCGTATTTACAGTCCTCATACCTAGCTCTCTACCATCAACTCCATAAGGCGGATAAGTCTTATGAAGAAATTAAACAGAACTTGCTTGATCTGTTTAATAACGAAGACAGGGTAAGACAGGAACGAGCAGTACATGATTACATAACTGCTAGTATGCGAAAAAATGAAACCGTCAGGATCTTTGCTATCCGTTTGTTGGACCTCGCAAGGAAAGCGTACCCCACCACTTCAGCAGAAGCTTGTAAAGAACATGAGACACTGCGTCAAGTGTTTCTTGCAGCCTTGCCACTTGCCATTAACAAGGAGATCACCACATATCTCCGAAATCAAGAGTGGTTGTCTGGAACTAAAGTTTCCTTTGATCAGTTAGTTAACCTAGCGGATAGACATCTTCAGGACTTAAAGGGACATGCACAAGTACCCGTTCCTGAAGTAATAGACATCTCAAGGGTTGTGGCTGAGTCGAGACCCCAACAGAAGTCATGGACGGATGTGGTAAAACGTTGGCAGAATAAATCTTCTAATTCCCAACCACAACTACAAAAGCCGGTTGAGAAAAGGTCATCAGAACGAAAGGAAAAACGTCAAAAGAAGTCTACGGGAAACCGCAGTCCCAAATTCGTTAGGGACAAACCGCGTCGTAATGAAAGCGATAGCTCGAGCTCTTCGGGACGGTCGGATAACCGTAGACAGGATAATCGTGCGCGTAAAACTTCGCAACGGCAAAACAACCAGTGGTGTAGTTTTTGCGATAAAACCACACACTCAAAGGACACTTGTTATATTTTAAACAACAAGTGTTCCATTTGCAAAAAGAGTGGGCACTTGTCTTTCAAGTGTTCACAATATCAACCAAAACGGCAACAACAACGACGCCTTCCGGAAAATTGTCCCAAATGTAACCAATACGGTCATGTGGGCAAACACTGTCCGGAATGGCAGAACCGAAAACCGCGACGAGAAAGTAATTCTCCACCAGCCAGAAGAACTTCAAGAACTTCAAGAAGATCATCAGCAGAAAATAACAATGCCACTGGTGGATTGCCGACGCGAAATCAACAAGAGCGTCCTTTAAACTAATGGACCCCGTGACTGAGGGGCCGGTCACGGTTGAAAGGGTTAACTGCTCCTTGTAGGAGTCCCCCGTTAGTAACAGAGTTAACCTCCGATAGTTTAAAGGAGAATAAGAGTGAAACCCTACTTCTACAATTTTCGAAATGCGAGACCCAACCTTTAATGGTAGCAGTAGAAGTAGTAGACTATCCAGGAACTTGTTTCCATTCCTTAATAGATAATGGAGCAGAGATTAACTTAATAAAAGAAAGCGCTGTTTCATTAATGAATGGTATACAACGATATCCATCGGTAGTCGCAAGGGTCACAGGCGTTGGAAATGCGCGAATTCCTATACACGAGTTCGTAATCTTACGATTAAGATTCGAAACGGGATATATTTCAACTTTGGAAGAATTTTACATACTTCCAGATTCCGCTATGGATAACTCCATGGTCATTGGAGTTACGCTTCTACGAGCAAATAACTTATTACCCGATATGTCCACTTATCAACTTTTCCAGAGAACAGGAAATGACTTCGTGGTAATAGCAACAGACCCAACGAAATCAACATATCGGGAGGTCATTAACGCAAGGAATGTGGAAATTCCCGCTAACCACTTCAAGATCGTAGATGTCGAAATGGCATGTCGAGGAACCAACTTTCCTACTTCGACAATGTTAGTGGAACCACCAGAAAAAGTAGAAGTGGAAATCGTAACCGGATTGGTTAATAGCGAAAAACCGTTTCGAATTGCTATCTACAATAAGAAAGACACCTCAAGGTTTATACCAAGAGGACAAGTGTTAGGAATTGCAACAGAATTACCAGAGAATAACGTAGAGGTTTCTATAAATAGGCATCAACTTGATTCAACACAACAATCAAGCATCGCTTATTGGACTCGCGACAAGATCATTGAAGAGTTCAAGAATAACGAAATTAACATAAATCAAGAGCAGAAAGAACAACTAATCAACCTTCTTCTTCAATATCCTACCGTTTTAAGTATGGATGATGAAGACGTTGGATTAGCAACGAACATCCAGCATGAGATTGAATTGGACACTAACATCCCAATTCATGTACCTGTTCAAGGAACTTTAAATCAAGAAATTCAAGAACAGTGTGAAGAGTTGGAGAGAGGGAACATCATCAGACCCAGTTACTCTCCATATTCTGCTCCAGTAGTGCCAGTACGCAAGCCTGACAGTAAATTAAGGCTGTGTATTGACTACCGTTCCCTCAACAAACACACAAAAGCGGATGCCTTTCCTTTGCCAAACTTGATTGACTCCATTTATAACATGAGTGGAAGCCAAATTGTTTACTACTATAGATTTGGTAAGGGGGTATTATCAAATCGAGATGGCCGAAGAGTCAATAGAGAAAACGGCATTCTCAACGCCGTTGGCTCACTACGAGTTCCTTAGGATGCCTTTCGGGGTAAAAGGAGGACCAGCAACTTTCCAAAGAGGTATGATGCTCGCCTTAGCAGGAATACCTTGGTCGGAAGTAATGGTATAACTTGACGATTTGATAATCCGATCAGAGACCTTTGACCAACATTTGAGCTCAATTGCGAAAGTGTTGGGCGCGTTACAAGCAAATGGTTTTAAGTTGAAGCCAGGAAAGACTAAATTATGTCGTGAAAGTGTTCAATTTTTAGGACATTTAATTGATCCAGAAGGGATACAACCGATTGATAAAACTTTGAGTGGAGTACTTAACTTTCCACAACCATCAACCATAAAACAATTACAGTCTTTCTTGGGCATGGTGAATTTCTATAGAAGACATATTCCCGATTGTTCAATAATTTGTAAGCCACTTTCGGCTCAAGTCGGGGGTAAAACAGTTAATTGGACTCCAGAATGCCAGAAGGCATTTGAGAAATTAAAATCAGCGTTGGTGGAGCCACCGACGTTGGCTTTTCCAGATTATAGCCCAACAGCTCCACCATTAGAACTACACGTTGATGCTTCGTCAATTGGAGCAGGAGGAGTCTTATCACAAACTATAGATGGCGTAAATCGACCCATATCTTACATCTCAAAAACCTTTTCCAAGTCTCAACTGAACTATTCGACAACGGAAAAGGAGCTTGAAGCATTGAGATGGGCAGTTAAAACTTTACGACCATTCTTGTGTTCGAAGAAATTCATTATTTTCACTGACCATGAGCCTCTGGTATATCTTAATAACATGGCGGCAGTTGATGGACGTATCGCGCGTACATTACGTAATTTAACTGATTATGACTATGATATCCACTACATAAAAGGTAAAGATAACGTAGTAGCCGATGCGTTGTCCAGATCTTCAGTGGAGGAACTCCCAGAAGATCGTGATGATCAACTGGAAATTGTCCCCATTGAGGAAGTTCAACCTTCAGGTTTCATTCCTGAAGGGTATACAGTACATCTAGTGCCAGGAGGAGGAAATTCCTTATTTCAATCGTTTTCTATGTGGTTGGAGGGGACACCTGATAACCATATGGATATTAGAGAAACCGTAGCGGAGGAACTGATCGAACACCCCGCTAAGTATCAACTTAAAGGCAGGAATATTACGAAGAAGCTGAAGTTGCTGAAATTACCAGGCCAACTTCCTATTCCAGAAGCAATCTTAGCCTTTGCCAATATATCTA
>SEYY01000698.1:12500-15000 GCA_009176605.1 Armadillidium nasatum
TGAATAGGTCCCATAGTTTTGCAAGTTTATTCTTGGAATCCGGTAGTAGTCTTTTCCTTTAAGAAGTAGTGACAAAATCTGTTATAATATTATTTCTGACAGTGGACCGAGTATATACGCGCCTGTATGGTTGAAATAAAGTTTCGGGAGAAATTGCTGCAACTCCTTAGGCAACTGTATCTTATAGGATATATCGTGCTCCAACTATCAATTTTTAAAGATTACCCATTGTACAAATAACGAATCTGCCCCACTTTTTGAGGATTATATATATATATATATATATATATATATATATATATATATATATATATATATATATATATATATATATATATATATATATATATATATATATATGCATATACTCTATTCTTGTAGAAGATATTTCTATGCTTATGGTTACTCTCAAATCTTCATTTCTTAGACAAAAAACTTATTGGTGCCCATTAGAGGAAGGATTCGGAGTTAAAGTGAACCAAGTCCATATTTTGCCAATTTTGCCCTAACACTGTCATAGTAGAGTAAAAATATTATATTTTATGTGCAATAGTGAATCAAGTCCATAGTTCAGTTTTAATGCTAATTATTCCCAATATTAATTAAGTTCAATGTTAATTAATAGGAGCTAATCAACTTTGAGGTTTGTTTTTTCAGAAATGAGTCTCATGGACTTGGTTCACTTTAACACTGAATCCTCCATATTTTGATTGCCTGCAATATTTTTTAAGGCTTCTCTGAGAATTTGTGATTCGTGATATATATATATATATATATAATATAATATATTATATATATATATAAATATTATATATAATATTATATTATATATATATTTTTTTTTTTTTTTTTTTTTAATTTAATAGTTAGGATTTTTGTAGTAAGAGTTTAGAATTTAATAGGTGCGTATATTGACCAGGATTTTGTGGAGAATATATATATATATATATATATATATATATATATATATATATATATTATATATATATATATTAATATATATATATATATATATATATATGTGAAGAGAATAAATGCAAGGACGACAGGACTAGCCATCCGGCTTGTGATTTCTCTGTCAACGGCTTGTAACTACTCCAGAACCAGCATGGGAACCATTGCTCGGAGAAGCGCAATCTTTTTGAAGACCCCTGGGAGAGAGTGTTTGGAGGTTGGTTTGAGAAACGATGCTGGTCCTACTGAAAGGGTGAAAACCCTACCTGAAGAGTCTAGATAGGACTCATGGACCGCATGGGGACCGGCGAGCCGAAGAACTTGATCTTTTGGAGGGCTCTGGGAGAACTTCTTCTAGCAGATGGGGAAAGATGCTGGTTCAACTGACAGGGTGAAAACCTTCCTGGAGAGAGATATATATATATATATATATAATATATATATATATATATATATATATATATATATATATATATTATATATATATATATATATATATATATATATATATATATATATATATATATATATATATATATATATATATATATATATATATATATATATATATATATATATATATATATATATATATATTTATATATTTATATATATATATATATATATATATATACCTCTCTTTTGTCACTCCTCCATTGGTATATAGAATTTTATTATTATTCTAGAAGGTTTTTCATCCTTTTCAAAGTTACATTGAGCTCATCCAAAATAATAATAATAATAATAATAATAATAATAATAATAATAATAATAATAATAATAGTAATTATTATTATTATTATTATCATTAACTTCGAAGAGAAGTATCGTCTTTTTTATTTTCCTTGGTAGTTTGGTAATAATATTTCCTGTAAATTTCGGTTCGAATTACATGTGCTATTTTGCTTCTCTTACAAAATCAGTGAGAGTCTCCTCCTTCTCATTCGTTTCAATGCTTCTGAAGAGTATATGAATATACTATCTTTAGGGAGGTATCCAGCTCGTGTGCTTAAATTAATTTTTATTAACCTCTTCATTTTCTGTTGTCTTTTAGAAGACTTTTTAGAAATATTTTTCGGAAGGAAATTTAAAGTTGTGCATCACATATACTAGTCTCGTTGTTCTTAGAGTATAGTCTATAAACTTTATTTTTCTCTGAATATAAAATTAGAGTTCACATCTTCAGTCCATTACTCTTTATCCTATCTAAATTTCTCCCCTAAGAACTAAACTCTTGTGACAAATATGGGTAGATGAGCTAAAGTACCACACTTACTACTCCTTGCTGTATTGGCATACCACCCTTTAATGTGTTCAGTAAACATTTGTTTATTAAATTTGTCACTGAATTGGATCTTGCTCAAAATCAAATGGGCAAATGAGATTCAATAAGAAGATATCCTAACATATCTACGTAAGTTCTATTTAAATGTTTGGCTATCACATTTTGATGAAGAGTGCAAGATACAGTCAGTCCAATTTCGATTTATTTTTCTTTCTAGAACTTTGTAAGTTTATGGAAAAATCTTCAGTCGCATTGTCGGTC
>SEYY01000698.1:74091-76591 GCA_009176605.1 Armadillidium nasatum
TATATTATATATATATATATATATATATATATTATATATATATATATATATTATTATTTAGTTATATTTATATATATTTTTTTTTTTTTTTTTTTAATTATATAATATATATATTAAATAAATATATATATATATATATATATATATATATATATATATATATATATATATATATACTATATATATATATATATATATATATATATATTTGTGTGTATGTGATTTATATTTATTATTACAAGTATACGACATCAAATTATCAATTAAACACTAAACAAATTTAACTTTAAACCACCAATTACAACATTTTTAATTCATTAGAACCTGGGAAACCCGCCACTACCCCTAATTCAGGTTGCACAAATGGGGGTGGGGGGTATTTTCCTATAAGAACCATAAGTAATCTTCACCTTTTATCAAAATCTTCGTCCTTTATCCACCTTAATCTTCCTTCCAATGTATATTTTTTTTCTCTTTTTATATATCTTCGTCTTCCTGTCTACACGTACTTGAAGACTATCTTCATTCTCCCCTTAACACCTGAATAATGTCTGAATACACGTACTTGAAGATTATCTTCATTCTTCCCTTAACAACTGAATAATGTCTTTTGATCTCCCCCCCCCCAAGAATTATATATCTTCTTTGTAACCCCTTCTTTCCACTCTCCCATCTCAATAACTTTTCTTTATTGCCAAAGTTTTTGATTATTGCTTGGCCATACGAAACGAAAATTAGAAACTCACACTTCGAAGAATTAAAAATAATTATTTTAAATGTACGATCGAGTTTTTATGTGCAAAATATATATATATATATATATATATATATATAATATATATATAATATATATATATATATATATATATATATATATATATATATATATATATATATATATATATATATATATATATATATATATATATTTATATAAATATATATATAATATATATATATATATATTATATATATATATATATATATATATATATATATATATATATATATATATATATATATATATATATATATATATATATATATATATATATATATATATATATATATATATATATATATATATATATATATATATATATATATTATATATATATATATATATATATATATATATATATATATATATATATATATATATATATATATATATATATATATATATATATATATATATATAGTAAGTCTCACTGTAAAGAAGAATGTTCTTTTGCTATAAGACGTAAATTAGTTGAGAATAAGAGAGGGAGAAATGGAGAGAGAGAGAGAGAGAGAGAGAGAGAGAGAGAGAGAGAGAGAGAGAGAGAGAGAGAGAGAGAGAGAGAGAGAGAGAGAGAGAGAGAGAGAGAGAGAGAATAGAGAAAGAGAGAGAGAGAGAGAGAGAGAGAGAGAGAGAGAGAGAGAGAGAGAGAGAGTGATAGGAGAGAGTTAATATTTTCAAGGACCATTATTAGTTTTACTTAATGAATATTTCATATAAAACAATTAATATTTAAAAGGATGACTTGGAATCAAAATCCTGAAAGAAAATTGAATTTAATCTTAATTGATTGGAAGCGTTTAACGACGAAACTAATCCTGTCTTTGCAAAGAATAATAACCAAAAAAAATTATGAAGAAACAAACTACGAAGAATGTTACCTTGGAGATAATTAAATATTTTTAATTGGAAATCAATTAAGTAGAAAATAGGTAAAAAAAAAAAAAAAAAAAAAAAAGGTTTAAAAATTGAGGACGAAAGAGTGATGAAAATTTGTTGAATTACTCTACAATAAATTGCAAATTCGGATCAAATAATAATGAAATGTTTTACTTATTTAAGCATCTTCTAGAGACTTTTATATAAAAAATGTATAACAAACAAAGATTACATATATATATATATATATATATATATATATATATATATATATATATATATATATATATATATATATATATATATATATATATATATATATATATATATATATATATATATTTATATTTATATTGGGAAGATATTAGTTAATATCTAAATTCTTCTAATCTCCTTCTTTTATAGAACAGAGTAAAGACTATTAGACTGCAAATATTACACCATCGTATGGACATGGTCACCCAAAATGGTCACGTATTCGTTGGCAGTGACAGTCCCTAGCGTTTTGAGAGCCAACCCCGCCATGTTTCACTGTGGGTTGAAAATAACCTTCATTGTAAGCTTGGCCCTGCATTCTCCAGTTGCTCCATAGTCCAGTTTTTTATGCATTTGGCAGCAATGTCTTCTCTTATTTAGGCGTTTTGGGAACTGACAAACGGCGACTCGTTCATGCAAACTTTGATTGTGCAGTTCCCTTTGTACTGTTTTGGTACTAGTAAGGTTTGCAAGCACGTTATTCAGCCCGACAGCAATTTTGGAGCAGTACACTTCTGATTTTTTATCACAACCCTACATAACGATCGTCTTTCTTTGTCATTCAACACACTATTCCGTCTACAC
>SEYY01000699.1:0-20155 GCA_009176605.1 Armadillidium nasatum
CATTGACTGCTGTGATAACGAATGGACCCTCCCATCGGATGAGGAATTTATTTGATACATGGTGACCTTTAAAAATCTTCTTCTTGGCCACCCTCTGTCCTATCCTAAAAGCTTTAAAATTTGCAGTGCCTGCCTCCCAATATTGCGGATATGCATGAATTGGGGCGATATGAGATTCCTTTAGCAAATAATCAGATGGTGACATCTTTAAGGCTCGATGCCATGTATGGTTATAAATAACCACTGATGAGGGTATTTCCTCATCCCAATGGTTTTCATTTTCCAACACTAAGCATTTTAGTAATTGGATCAGACTTCTATTAAATCTTTCGCATATGCCGTTACTGGAAGGATGTAAAGGGGAGGTGCGAATATGTTTAATGTTAAACTGGTTTAAGACTCTTTGGAAATTGTCATTATTAAATTCGGTTCCATTATCCGTGAGCATTCTATTAGGAATCTTTGGTAAAAAGGGTAATATTCTTTCTTTAAGAGACTGAGGATACGGTTAAACTTTGTTTATCAACGATGGGTACAACATTAGCCCATTTAGAACAGTGATCTATAAATACCATTGCATATTTATTTCCCTTTTCTGTAACAGGGAATTGTAACAAATCCATGGCCACTAGATCGAAAGGGCTTTTTGCAACTATTTTTAAGGTCGGAGGTATAATATTATTTGGTGTGTGTTTTTAATCTTTGACAAGTTGGACAACATCGAACTACGTCAACTACTACTTGATTAGTTCGCGGATGCCAGAAGTGTTTATAGATAAGTTCTAACAACTTATTGCGAACCTATGTGTGCACAATTCCAATGAAGTTTTAATACTATGTTTATTAACATTGGAAATGATATAACATACTGATTTGTTTGGGGGTCCTCTCCGACAATGGTACAATATGTCATTTATAATTGATAACGATCTGTGATGTGATTTAAATATTTTTAATTTTTCTGGCCATAAGTTATATGGAATTTTTAAAGACACTTGTTGTATTAAAGATTTAATTATATGATCCTCATTCTGATCATTCATGATGTCCAACTCACAAATGTTATGATGGGACACCTCTATATCTCCATATATAGGAAGGAATTATTTCATTAATTTTATGAGCATCTCATTTGTTTCATTTTGTGTAACAGTGATGGGTTCCAAGTAATAATTATAATGAATACCCCCAAGACATTTTAACCTACAGGTATAATCAACAAAGTGGGATCCATGGACTATGGGTTTATCATCGTCGTAATAAACCTCCACTCTACTTTTATATAAGTTACAGAAGGAATCGATAACTTCTGGTATAGGTACCTGTCCCCTATGTGTCATTAACCTCAATCGTTTCCTGATATTACTGTTTTGCAACTTGTATTTACCTATGTGATTTATAAGTTCATTTACTACAGTTTCTCTTATCTCTATGTGATTGTCCATTGTTCCGTATAAAAACATTGAGAAACACTTGAAGAGTGCATCTCCACCCCCTGGAACAACAATAAGGTTAAATCCACTAGGTATATAATCACAAAATTTGGAATTTGTGTCTAATTCTATTGTTTGGAAATCATTAGGTATCGGTGACCTTGATAAAGTGTCAGCAATTATATTTCCCTTTCCCGTGATTTGTCTAATCTCAAAATTATATTCATTCAGCTCCTCCCATGTACGGGCCACCCTTCCATCCACCATACTCATGTTTTGGAGGTATATTAGGGGCTGATGATCTGTGTATATTACAAATCTAACTCCTTTTAGGAATGCTTTAAGGGACTTAACTGCCCATCGCAAGGCAGTCAGTTCCTTATCTATTGTGCTGTAGTTTTTCTGAGGTCCACTGAATGTGGTGGATATATATGCGATTGGTCTGTGTATTCCATTTTGTTTTTGTGACAAGCAAGCACCAGCACCTACATTCGAGGCATCAACATACAACTCCAATGGTGAAGCCGTTGGAGTGTAATCAGGAAAACCCAATAAGGTAGGGTTAATTAAGGCTGCTTTTAAAGCCTCGAAAGCAGTCTGGCACTCCCTTGTCCATGTAACTGTTTTCCCCCCTGTCTGTGCTGAAAGTGGTTGTGCAATTTGTGAACAGTTAGGTATATGACGTCGATAAAAATTTACCATACCTAAAAATTGCCTCAATTGTTTTACTGTAGTAGGAATAGGGAATTCTAGTGCTCCTTTTAAATTTTTCTCCAAGGGTTGTATACCTTTATTAGATATTCTATGACCCAGAAATTCAACTTCGGATCTGCATAGTCTGGTTTTCTTCGGTCGGAGTTTATATCCGTTTGATCCTAAGGCCATTAGGACTTTTTCTAGCGTGTCTATATGGTCATAAAAATCATTTCCGAGAATAATAATGTCGTCTAAGTAGACCATTACTTTATTCCAGGGTAGTCCAGCCAAAGCGATCATCATGCCACGTTGGAACGTGGCAGGTCCATTTTTGACCCCAAAGGGCATCTTTAAATATTCATATTGCCCAAAAGGTGTGGAGAACGCAGTTTTCTCAATACTTTCAGGGTCCATTGCGACCTGATAATAACCCTTGATGAGATCAATGGTAGTAAAGAAAGTGTTACCATACATGTTGTAAATCATGTCGATTAAATTTGGTAAGGGGAATGAATCTCCCTTCGTAACACTGTTTAATTTACGGTAATCTATGCAGAGTCTCAAAGAACCATCAGGTTTCCTTACTGGAACTACCGGGGCTGAGTACGGTGACTTACTGGGTCGTATAATGTCACTTTCTAAAAGGTCAGCACACTCCCGTTCTATCTCCTGTGCTAATGGTCCCTGAAAACGCCTTACCGGGATTCTGACAGGTTTATCAGTTTCTAGTTCAATTGTGTGTGTGATATTCTGTGCTAGTCCAACATCATTATCCCCAGTACTAAGTACATGAGGATGTTTCAGTAGGACTGAAATTAGTTTTTCATGTTGTTCAGTGGACAGTGCTAAGTTGTGTAATTCAAATTCTGTGTCTAATTTTTCAATGGTCCAGTAACTTACTGGTTCAATTTCATCCTTCATTACATTTTTCTGTAGTATTTTTGTATTTTCTGTGTTATTAGAATATCTAAGTTCATTAATGTGTCCTATCACTGTGTTCTTTCGTAAGTGTTGTTCCTTCTCAGAGGGATTAAAAACAGCAACACATACGTCATTAGATTTATTATCTATTATACCTGGGAGGATATTTAAACAAGGATGGGATATTCCTACAAATTCCAAAGATTTCATCTCCCTATAATTACCTTTCAAAGAGGGAATACTAATGGCTATAAATTGGCAAGTATAAGGTGGAATGACTGTGACTTTAGGTATTAAACAATTAAAAAATGGGATCGTTAGGCTTATGTCTTTTCCAATAACACTGAAGGTGTTATTAGATCTATGTAACAATTCTCTTTTGGTGAGATCGGGGACTAATCTATTATCTTTAAGATCAACAGCTCCTAACACAGCATTATAGGTCATAAGTTCTAATGGAACCAAATAAAATTTAATAGGTTTTGAAATAAACCCACTATCAAAAAGGACAAATGTTTCTACGTAATATTTTATAGGGATCTCTTTCTTTTGACCAAATCCCTTTAATGCCCTAACTTCACCGGATAATTTTGGTTTTAAAGGGGGGAATTGATATACAGCTCCTTCACTCAATAAACTAACTCCTGCTCCAGTGTCAATCATACATTCTACGAATCCCTCACCAGAGTTCAGAGAAATATTTACTATCAATGGATCTACATCAGCTTGACATATGTTGTTATGAATGTTTAAAGGTTTATTAAAATTCTGTGATTGATTTTTCCCATGGATTCCAATTTCATTCCAAGTATCATTTTCTTTACTAAATCTGAGTCCGAGTCCATTTATTCCCATAGATTCTGATTCCGTGATTGTATTTTGAGCCAAAAAGGTATCCGGAGTAAATAATTTCTCCACAGTGTGGCCCATCACTGCGGAGTGTTTAAGTTTCCCGCATCCTCCGAACAACTACCATTCAGGATGGGAATTCCCACACATGTGGCAATTGTCAATGTACTGATCCTTGGGTCTAGCTCCTTGAGCTGCCCAAGGGTCATTCTGTTAATTTGGAATTGTGGAAGGTGCGAACGCTTTGGTTTGGTGATCTCTGTGGTAAAGGTGTTGTGTTTCGATTCCGATCCGAAATATCCTGATTTTGATTCATTGTCTCCCTCGACATCTGATTTGCTTTTTCCCGATTCTGTAACTGACAATTTATTCCCAGATGGTTTTCACCACAGAATGGACATTCATAAACTTTCTCTCCTGTTGGAGGTACATTTCCATTTTTCTTATTCCAACAATCTCTGCGGATGTGGCCTTTCTGTTTACAATAACTACAAATTCCTAGCTTTTTATAGCATTCAGTATGTACATGACCTCTGAATCCACAATAACTACAAGAATTGTTAGAAAGAGAGGTTTCTTTTCTCATTTGGGCGTTCTGATTATTATCAGTCATGGGTAGTTATTGGGGTTGTTCATTGTTCTATTCTTTTTGTTATTCTGTGAAGTATTTGGTGGTAATTTGTTAATCATTTTTGATTTCTGGGGTAAACCATGTTTTAAAGTTTCACTCCATGTGGTCTGGGGAATTATCGTATCAATTTGTATTACTTCTATGTCAGCCTCTGGAGCATCAAGTTGTATGACTTGACTGCTCTTCTCCGGTTCTCTATATAAGGAAGATACCAATTCATTATCTGTTTGGAATTCTCGATCATAAGAGTCTGCTAGCATTACAAGTCTTTCCCATGGAACTTTAGTCTGTGTATTGATGTCATTTTGAATAATGTATTCTCTGAGTTTTCTCTGAACATTCAAAGGTAGACTTAACATGAAGGCTGTTCTCAGAGATTCGTGCTCTCGCATGTTTACACCAGGAAAAGCCTGACAACCTAATTGTTCTAATCTCAGAGCGAATAAATTTACATCTTCTCCAGGTTGTCTCTTTGCAGAATGATATGCTCGTAATTTGTTTTCATTTCTTTTTTTTTCCTCCTGATTATACCACCTGATAAGAACTTGTTTCACCGTAAGGTAATCTGTTACCGTTTTAGTTACCACAGTGTATAATCGCAGGAATTTTCCTGATAAATAATTTTCCATAAGTCTCAACCATTGATCTTGGCTCTGTGGATATTTGTTATTACAATATTTTTCAAACTGTTCTAGAAATTTATGCAAATCATGTTCTTTTTCATAACTGAAAATCTTTGGCTCCAAGACTTTGGGTTTTTGGGAATTATTAACCAAAACTGTTAACAAAGATACTGTTTGTGTAAGTAACGACAACTGTTGTTGAATACTGTCTAATTGATATTGGGGGGTTATCATACTGGGTCCCATTGGTACAAAACTATTCACATTTGGTGGTACATAAGGTTGATACCTGGTTTGTTGAGGTATTGTATATGTTGGTTGATCTATTGTCTGACACGTGGCTGGTTGGTACTGATGTGATGGATATGTTGTTTGGGGTGGTTGATATGGTTTCCCAGATCCTACATTTAAAGTAGTAGTAGAAGTTTGAGTAAAAAAACAAGAGGATACTGTAGAGGTTGCTACAGTTCTGATATTTGTTTCCTGAGTTATATTAGTAAAGTCATCTGGGATTTTTACTACAGTGTTTCCACTACTTTCGAAAGGCAATAATACAGTCATCTTTTGTCGAACGCTCAGTTCTGGTATATGCGTAGGGGTGGTTGTTGTATTTATACTTTCATCTTTAGGAATAGTGATAAATACTTCATCAATTTTCTGGGTTGGGGCTGTTATCGGAGTTGTCACACAAATTTTGGTTAATTGATGGTTTAAATCCTGCATTTGTTTTCCTAAATTGCCTATTATCTCGGTTACAGCCTTGGCTGATATTACCCCTTCTGCTCCTGTCACATCACTTACACCCGTGGCACTGGTTGTCTTCTCCATATCAAGTGGACTACTGACTTCTGCCATTGCCAAATAAGATTCCAGATCAATTTCCGAATCCGACATTTTGTTTTCTCAATAATATAAGCAAAAAGGAATTTCTTTGACTCCTGGTAAGTTAAACCAACACTTCTTATATCTATAAATAGATATAAGGGATGGCTCACTTTTCAATGTTACCTGTACAGTGTATATATGAGTGTCTCAAGAGACGCTAATATATAAAAAGAATATCAATTAAAAAATGTATTTCAATGTAATATATTTCAAATTGTTAAGCTAAGTCTACGGTGTCTATGAAGAAAAAGAACAGTTTAGACCGCGAAAACTATGACAATATAATTTATACAAGACTTTCACACCATGTATACTCTCAGTTATACCTTGACCATCTATTATTTTATCCTCTATTTTCTATTTACTTCTTTGATTCTGCTATTTACCAATTTCTGTTTCTTACACAATGTCTATTTATATTATCAATTTTTTCTATCTTAGATCAATCCCTCAGGATTTCCTTCCTAACCGACACTCAACACAGTCTCGTAAGCGTGGCTCGACGTCCCTGTTCGGGCGCCAATTTATTTTTTATGTATATGTGGGGGAGAGTGCTGCTCACCAGCCAGCACGTAGGTGTTGCAGGATCAAAAGATGTGTAAGGGGACAAGTTTACATTTAATATGTTCTATGAATATTTGACGCTTGGCCCCGAACTGTTTTGTCCTACCTACTAAACGTTCCACAATATACAAGAAAATAGAGAGTTTGACTTACCCCCTAATGACGGTGTTCATAGACTGTGATGGACGTCGAGCAACAAGAGAGAAAATTGATGAAGGCCGTCTATCCGCAAGGATCCTTACTATCTATCAAACTTCAACCAGTCCACACACTTTCAGATCAGGAACACAATCAAGTCTTCAAACACAGGTAAATTAATTCACCCTTTTATACAGTAACTTTTTTATTCAAGTTATAGAGTTATACATTTAAAGGTTACAATTTAACATAAATAATTACTTGACATTATTTTTACAATGTCAATAATAATCAAATATATGAAAATATTACAATTTAACAAAAGTAATGAGTTTTCGAGCGTGAATATTGTAATGCACAATAATAATTAAATGAACCCAATTTAAATACCATATATTCTTAAAGTTATTTTCTTTACCTTCCAGAATGCACAGCAGGGGCCAACAAGACCTCCTTCTCAAGTATTACTGGACTAGACTGTGCACGCCAAAGACCTCCAACCGTAAGCCACAAGGACCAAGAAAGGAAAAAGTAGAGAAAGTGATTAGTAACAAGAAGAAAAGAATTACGGTACTAACTACAAAATAAATGTGTGGCTTAACTGTGCTCTCTAAGTTAAATTAATTGCTATCAATATTCTGTTCCACTCTGAGTCAATCAAAACACAACCAATTGATGATTGGCAGTTCGTGGAAAATCTCTGCAAGCTCAATGAAAAGCAAAGAAAAATAAGCCCCAAATAAAAAAAAAAAAACATAAATTCAATTAGGCATACATAATTATTTATACATACATAACCCATTTATCACAAAGTTATATAATCATTATATCTATTTTATAAAGTTATAAAATACCTTAATGTTACAGACAGAACACTTAAGGATTTTCTTATGGTTCAGAAGTTTTTTCACATCAGTTGACAGGTCACTGTTAAGAATACACTTTTTAAATATTTATTAATACTTTATATTCATTATATATCACAATTTTATTCACTTAGTTTACTATGACTAAGGCACATACTTTATTTTTACATATTCTTACCGAATTTACTTCAATTGGAAGTCCTATATTTTCAAAGATTGTGTTTTCAAGATTTCAATTGTAACAGTGAATTACAAATTTAGTTTAGGTATATTAACATCCATATAGTTGTATAAACACTATGATAAGTATATAATGTACTTTCAAACAAAAAAAAAACAGTTATTATAAATTTCTCAATTCAATAATATGTGAAATAAAGAAAACTGTAGTTTACCGTATAAAGTTTTCATAATTTGTAAAAAAAATGGAAATATAATAAAAATTTCTATAATTCTACTAGTGAAAGAGGGATGATGAGTTATCGGCTCATCAAGTCCTTCCACTCTCCACTTCACCGGGTTCGATTCCTCGAAATTATAACATCATTAGCAGTTATAAAATTATAAATAATGATTCCACGGTTTATCAATGTGGTTATCAAAATTATAAAATTTGCCCTGCGGTTTATATTCAGGATAAAATTTGGTCCATGTTGACGCTACGCCCAAGTTGTGGTCGGTGAAATATTGAAGGGACTTTTCACTAGGCGAGAAATGTCAGTAGAAGTTCTGGATTATTTCCTTTTGCACCATCAGTGGAGTAGTGGTCAACACAACGGACTTCCATCTTTTGGGCCCGGGTTCGATTCCTCGAAATTATAACATCATTAGCAGTTATGAAAATTATAAATAATGATTCCACGGTTTATCATAGTGGTTATCAAAATTATAACATTTGCACTGCGGTTTATACTCAGGATAGAACCTGGTCCATGTTGACGCTACGCCCAAGTTGTGGTCGGGGAAATATTGAAGGGACTTTTCACTAGGCGAGAATGTCAGTAGAAGTTCTGGATTATTTCCTTTTGCACCATCAGTGGAGTAGTGGTCAACACAACGGACTTCCATCTTTTGGGCCCGGGTTCGATTCCTCGAAATTATAACATCATTAGCAGTTATAAATAATGATTCCACAGTTTTATCAAAATGGTTATCAAATATATATATATATATATATATATATATATATATATATATATATATATATATATATATATATATATATATATATATATATATATATATATATATATATATATATATATATATATTCTTTTCTCTATAAAAAAGGAACGCTATTGTAAAATTATTTGACTTCAACTTATGACTTCAACTTATCTGAAATAAAAACATTTAAATTTAAGGAAATTTTAAGAAATTTTTTTAAGAAATTTTTTACCCTATAATTTCATTATTTAACCTAATATTTTATGTCTCAGAAAAAAGTGTACAAACTTTTGGGATTGAACCAAGATGAGAATACTTGTGAGAGAGTTTGAAAGGAAATGTGCAAACATGAGATTGAAATTCAATCCAGCGAAGAATAAAGTTATGAGGATTGGAGGTGGGGATGAGGAAATGTGGAGGGAGGAATTGGTTTGTAGAAGTGTGAGAATGGAAACTTGAGGAGGTAAATGAATTCAAATCTCTAGTAATGTTGGGTGGAAGGTAAGGGTGGGACGGAAAAAGAAATAAAGAACAGAGTGGTAGAAGGAATGAAAGTATTGGGGGGCCTAAGAAAAGTATGGAAGAAAGGAAAATTTTTGAAAGAAATAAAGATAAGAATGTTTGAATGTATGTGTTCACCTTCTGTATTGTATGTGTGTGAAACATAGATGATAAGTGTTCGGTTGAGAAAAAGTTTCAATGTCTTTGAGATGAAAGATTTGAGAGCGATATATAAATTGAGAAGGATTGATAGGATTAGAAATGAAAGAATAAGGGAGATGTGTAAATGGAAGAAGGGTGTAATTGATAGAGAGGAGGAGGATGTGCTAAAATGGTTTGGACATGTGAAGAATGAATGAGGACAGAATGGTGGGCAAGGTACTTAGATTCCATGTGGATAGAGGTAGGGATAGGTGAAGGCCAAAGTGGAGATGGATGGATGGAGTGAGAGAGATTTTGATGGAAGGAATTTGAGTTTAGAAGAGGGTAGAAGATTTGAAGAGACAGAGAGAGATTAAGGGCGGTGGTGAAAGGGGTTGAAAGGTAAGAAAGTTATGTTTGTGGGAATTGTGGTGGGCACCACCCACGAAAGTGGGAAAGGTGATAATGATATATATATATATATATATATATATATATATATATATATATATATATATATATATATATATATATATATATATATATATATATATATATATATATATATATATATATATATATATATATATATATATATATATATATATATATATATATATATATATATATATATATATATATATATATATATATATATATATATATATATTATACGACTCGACTTTCTACACAGTCTCATCCTTTCTCTGTCCAACTTTCTGACCCCAGATTTAACCGCTATGCTCTGTCCTACATGTACTGTACTGGTAAAGTCTGGAACACACTCCCTTCTTCTATTTTTCCAGCTTCCTATGACTTACACACCTTCAAACGTCGTGTATCAGGT
Source organism: Armadillidium nasatum (assembly GCA_009176605.1). Taxonomy (NCBI): domain Eukaryota; kingdom Metazoa; phylum Arthropoda; class Malacostraca; order Isopoda; family Armadillidiidae; genus Armadillidium; species Armadillidium nasatum. The sequence goes on from SEYY01000699.1 coordinate 10,263, forward strand.
CACGTCGGCCTTTAATTTGACCAGGCTTCCATCTTTCCCCCTAACTCAGGTGGTATTTTAGTAGGCCTCTGGCATTTGCCCACCAGAGGTGATATAAAATATATATATATATATATATATATATATATATATATATATATATATATATATATATATATATATATATATATATATATATATATATATATATATATATATATAATTTGCGGATGCGGATGCGTATGTGAGTATAGAATTTTCATCAAGTGAGGATGTGTGGATGTTGAATTTTCATCAAGTGTGGATGCAAATGTTGAATTTTCAAAAAGTGCAGATGCGGATGTTAATTTTTATATATATATAATATATATATATATATATATATATATATATATATATATATATATATATATATATATATATATATATATATATATATATATATAGTAAGGAATATCGCCCAACTTTGAATATCCAAACAGAAGAAAAATAAATTTCAATATAGTTAAATTAAATTAAATACGAAAATTTAATTACTTTTCACCCACCGTTGGTTATATCCACTGATGAGGGTAGCTTCTGATTGATGATTCGATCAATTCGTCCGGTTCGCCTTTGAGTGAGTGATGGACGATGTCGGGACCCGAACTGCTGTTGAGTAATGTTGCTATCTTCGTTCGCGAAAAGATGACTTCCAGTGTTCCGCGAGTGCTATTTGGATTACGTAAAGAGCAAATGCAACGAGCACACAACAAGAACTTTTTCAGTAGTTCAAGGTTAAAGAAAACACTGAGAATTGATAAAGGTGTTTTATTTATAACCAGTATTAGCATAATGATGATGACGAAAATAAACTCTTAGTCAACAACAAGGTCAGAACTTAGAGAAAGGTTTAGGAAAGAGCTGAACAGATTAGAGCTCTGGTTCAGAACTGACAGGAATGTTATTGACGAGTTAATTGTCAATAATGTCAATTTTTATGATGGAGGAACTTTACGGAACATAAGTATGTAAGTACTTGAGAATCTTTGAGAAGATGTTGATTATGGTTGAAGTAGTTCCGGCCTCGGAACTGTAATAAATTATAAAAAAAAAAAAAAATTTTATTATTTACTTTTCGTTATATAGATGTTGTAAATATTTTCGTGTAGGAAAAAGATAATCTGATAACACTTACGTGAAACAAGTAGTTGATGTTGTTTCACTTTTCTTAACAGTTTCAGAATTGTAAATAGTTAGATCTTATTGATATGTTGACAATACTTTTTTTGGTTTTATATATAAGATTATTTAAATATAATGTTGATACTTTGTAAAAAAATTCCAAGTATAAACAAAGTTAACCTAGAAGAGATAAGATATAAGAAAGATTAAAAGCAGAAACCATAAATGATAATACTCATCTTTTGATAATAGTCCAATCATTCTTGAGCTTTCATTATTTCTCCCTTGGTTTACGAATTTCCAATATTGAGAACAAATATCAAGATCTTCATCGAGAATCCTCCATGACATTGACCTGTTAAAAATATTAGCATTAGAAATATGCTCACAATATATATATATAGTATACTTCTAAAATATTACACTATTTGCAGCATTCAAATATGTTTTTTTTTATGCTGGTAATGATTACCATCAATACCACCACCCATCCAACCCAGTAGCCTGGTGTCTATCAGGTGCTACTCCTCCAATTGTTTTGTCCATGGTGTAGCATTGGTATCTCAAGCAGTTTTTATTTTTATGTAGCTGATTTGCTAGGCCTGTCGCCACAACTTTAAAATGTTGGAGGCACATGGGAAGAGATTAACAGCTGATATATCTTCCCATCCCTATTCAGCTTATTGAGGAATCTAGTTGAATGTTTTGTTAATTTTTAATATTTCTTTTAGCCCATGAGTCAAAAATTATTTTATATTAATGTAAATTGAAATATATTTTCAAAATGACCAAAGAAATGGTAAATACAAAACATGTCTTTCTTCAATGTATGTGTGCTATTTATATGGCAGCATTTTCATCTTTATATCTTCAGATTCCAGGTATGTTAAAATTAATTACGTTTTGCAAAATGGTGGTAATAAGTAATAATAATAATAGTAATTTTTTACAAAGCTCATTTAATAGTAATATTAAGTTTTTACAAAGTTCATTTCTTTGTATTTGTTCCGATTAGTTAAATTAAGACTCATTTAACCTGATTGAGCTTTTATCATATAATTTTGTTAAACTAATTGTCTTTAGTCTGTCTCATTCATAGTATGGTCTTCCAGTTTCAGTTTCACTGCTAACTATACATCTTTGTAAACTTCCCTAATTGGCCTTAAAAAAAGTCTATATTCATTAGTTTATTTTAAAAAATAATTTAGTTATTTGCATTTATAAAAAATATCACTTTATCAAGTTATTAATCATGTATGTTCGTTAAGTAATGATAGAGGGAGAGAAAGAGAGGAATCATGCATACCTCATTATTCTTTAGGGTCCAATCTTTTTATTGTAATGATTCATTTGAATATATATATATATATATATATATATATATATATATATATATATATATATATATATATATATATATATATATATATATATATATATAATATATAATAAATAAAATCACCTTCCCCCAGGTAGGACTAAGTCCTGTCAGTGGGATCTTTCGAGGAAGATCCCTGGGTTTCAAGGTCCCACTGCGGATACCGCTGGCTGGGCCAGGCCTATCGCGGATGCCGGAGATTATTTCCATCAATGGCAAGAGCACTCCACTGATGTACTCGTTTAACGACTGAGTCATTCGGAGCTATGCGCAAGGAGAAATCGCTCACATTTCCCGCTCCGGCCAGGCCTCGAACCCTGGACCTCTCGATTGCTATCACGAGTGCTCGATCGACTGAGCTACGGAGCCGCATATATATATATATATATATATATATATATATATATATATATATATATATATATATATATATATATATATATATATATATATATATATATATATATATATATATATATATATATATATATATATATATATATATATATATATATATATATATATATATATATATATATATATACCTTATACCTACCTACCTACCTACCTTTTACCTTCTACCTTCTCACCCCCTGACCACCCCACGCTGGGGAGGCCACACTTCGCTAATGAAGCCACCCACCGCAGACGGCCTCCAGAGATCACTCAAGGCAGAGATGTTCCAGAAGATTCTGGGGCGAGAATTAGAAGGACAGAGTAACAGGAAGTGCAACACGGTCTCCAGGGACTCTCATCATCTGGTACAAGTGAGGGATGTTGTCTGGTTTATATTGTATTTGTGTTTGTATTGTTGTAAGTTTGGATGGTGCCCAAATCTCAGCCTTGATAGGGAGATTTGTGAGTGTCTTGGATTGTTGTTGAAGTCGGGATTTATTTCGGGAGGGTGTGTGTTAAGAATGTTGTTTGGTGGTCTGTTTGTCAAGTAGGAATGTGTTAGATGAGTATGAATATGTTTGGTTATTGTGGTGTTGGGAGGGGATGGGGGACGTGATTTAGGATTGGTTTGTAGGAGGTAGCTGTTGATGATGGTGGTTATTTTAGTCTGTGTTCGGTTGGATGTAGGAGAGTTTGGTGGCATGGGTGTGTGGGTAGAAGGGTTTTTGCGTAGAATTGAGTGCCTATCATTCCGAGGTGGTTATTTAGAGGTAATATTTTGGTTTCATTATGTAAGAGTTGTTGAGGGGTTGTGGGTGTTCATCTGGTAATTGTGAGGAGGGCTCTTTTGTGTTATTTGAAGTTTCTTTAAGTTTTGTTTGGAGAGCATTAGGTGCCAGACAGGGGAGGCACAGTTGATGGTAGGGCGGATAAATTGTTTGTAGATGGAAATTGAGGTTTGTATATTGTTGTTAATGTCTGTGTTGGCAAACTGTTTTGAAAATGTTGAGTTTTCTATTTGTGGCTGTTGTGGTGTTTTGGATGTGTTTGGTGAAGGTGAGGTGAGTGTTGAAGGTTAGGCTGAGAATTTTTGGAGTTTTGTTGAGGGGACATGGGTGTGTTATTTAGGAGAACTTGTGGGTGGGTGTTGGATAGGTGTCAGTCTGTTGTTATGAGGGTTATGGAGGATTTGTTTGGGGATGCCGTCATCCGGTTTTCTTTTAGCCATGTTTGAATTTGTGCTAAGTAATTTTGTGTGATTGTTGTTGTGGTATCGAGATTTTGGTGGGTGGTGGCAATAGTTATATCGTCGGCGTATGATGTAATGTGGGTGTGTGTGGTTTGGGGTTGAGGAAAGTCTGCTGTGTATAGGTTGAAAGTGTAGGGGATAGTATGGCTCCTTGGGGTACTCCTTTTCTTATGTTTATGGTCCGAGATTTTTGACCGTTGTGTTGGATTTAGGCGGTTCTTCCTGATAGGAAGTTGACTAACCATTTCTTGGTGTTTCTTGGGATGTTGGATTGGAGGAGTTTGTGGATTAGATTGTGTCTCGGGACTATATCGAAAGCTTTGTTTATGTCTATTGCTATTAATATTAGTTTGTGAGTTGGTTTTTGGTTTAGTCCGTTTATTATTGGTTGGTGAGTTCTGTGGTGGTGGAGTGGTTGGGTTTAAAGCCGTGTTGGAAGCTTTGTGGTGGAATGAATTGGAGGATTGAATTTAGTATTAGTTTTTCAAGTAGTTTTGAGAATGTGGATAAGAGGGAGAATTGGGCGATATGAGGAGGGGTTTGATGGGTCTTTGCCCGGTTTTAGTTAAGGTATGATTAGTGCTTTTAATTAGAAGGTAAAAGGTAAGGTATATATATATTTATATATATTATTTTACAAGTATGTATTTGTACCAACTTTATTAATTTAGTTTAGTTATCATAAATCTCTTATAATGTGTTAATTTTTTGTAGTTTGGTCATGTATTGGAATAAATTTTGAAATATTTTTGTAAGATATTGTGATAAATAATAGTGAGAGTGATGATATGCTGTTTTATTAAACTTTTCTTTGCAGGACTTTATGGAGAAAAAGGCATCCTTCCAGCTCATCTTTTAACTGAGGAATCCGTTTCACTTAAAGAATGTCTAGCTCAGAAAAAATCATTGCTCTGTATAAGGTCATACCTTGGTCTAAACACATCATACATGTTGGAATTTATTGCTCTCTTTGCCACCCTTCTTTCTTTTGTTGGGTAAGTGTTTATGTATTACTTTATTGATTATAAATTTGTTTATTACTTCAATAAAATAAACCAAGTTGCCAGGGTAATAAAAATATTTAACATTGTAAAGTGAAACTTTGAATTGAATGCTTTTTTGTATATACTTTAAAATTATATTTTGTTTGCAGTGAATAAAAATTTATTTATTCATCTTTTAATAATAATAATTAGGGATGGAGTGAAGTATCGTTATCGGCATCGGTATCTAGGCTTCAGGTATCAGTATCGGTATTGGGAAAAAATTACCGATACCAATACCAGATTTTTTAAAGCAACTTAATCCCATTGGCTTACATTATTTTGAATGTTCACTTTCATTGGCTGTAGAGTTTCGAATACCACGAAACAGTTTTTCTTGATTTTCCAGATTTACAATTAATTAATGACTAATTAACCGTTAATAATTTTTTTTTGTTATATCCTATATTTCCGTAACTGCAGATCTGGTTTTAGTCAAATTAAGACAGTTAACTCTTTGTATAGCATAGATCAACTTGTTATACTTAATTGTTCGTTTATTTAATTACTTAATTAAATTTTTTTTTTTTTTTTAATATTAAGTAATATTTTACCAATTCCTTATAGTTTTGTTTCCAGAACACTGATATGTTGCTTTCCACTAAAAGTGATATTCGAAATGCACAAAACTGAGTTCCCATTTATTTTCATGCCATTTCCTTCATACTACATATTTGGTATGTTTTCGTAAATAGTTTATTTTTATCTTAATCTTTTATTTGATCCATTAGTAACATATTAAGATGGTAACCGAGGTACATGATATATATATAATATATATATATATATATATATATATATATATATATATATATATATATATATATATATATATATATATATATATATATATATATATATATATATATATATATATATATCGATTCCATTCTTGCAAATCTGGATAAAATTTCCCAGTGGGGTCGTCTCAACCTTGTGAAATTCAACTCTTTAAAAACTCAATTTCTAGAAATCTCCCTCTCAAAGACAACTAACTTTTCTGTTTCTTTCGATATTTCTCCCATCTTTCCTATTGACAATATAAACATCCTTGGCCTACACATAAATAAAAACATGTCCTGGAAACCTCATATCACAATGGTTTCTAGGGCGGCTTCAAAAAAGCTGAGAGTTCTGTTTAGACTTCAAGAATTTTTTTCTTCCTCTCAGTTTCTCCAATTATACAAGGGTCTCATCCGCCCTTGTATGGAGTACTGCTCTCATATCTGGGGTGGCTCAGGTTTCACCCGTCTTTTGGATAAGGTTGATTCAAAGGCTGTATAAACTTATAAACTGTTCTGCTCTTTCTAATTCACTTGACTCTTTATCTTTGCGACGTGACGTTGGTGCCTTGTCTCTTTTATATATGTACTACAGCGGCAAATGCTCGAGGGAACTATCCACTCGTATACAATCTCCTTTACGTCGTCCTCGTAGCACTAGGGGTGCATTGTCTGTCTATTAATTTTGCGTTGACATGGGTAACTCCAGGCTTGCCAATGTGGTACCTCCTTCTTTCCTGCCACATCTGTTCTGTGGAATTCTCTACCATCTTGTGTGTTTCCTGCCGAATTTAATATCAATTTCTTTAAAGCCAAAGTCTGCACTCACCTAAGAAATTTTCGTTAGGCGAGACCTGCAAGGTTTTTAAAATTTTTTTTTTTTTTTTTTTTTTTTTTTACTCTTTTACTTTATTTTTAATCTTCTTATACCCCTCCTTGATTAGGGCTTTGCCCGTGAGCGGTTCCGATGTGTAAAATATATATATATATATATATATATATATATATATATATATATATTATATATATATATATATATATATATATATATATATATATATATATATATATATATATATATATATTAATTATGGTGTTCCTCAGGGTTCTGTTCTATCTTCTACATTATTCTCACTTTTCATCAACGACCTCCTCAGCTGTACACCTAACTCTGTTCGATCTTATGCCGACAACTCAACTCCATTCTTTTACGCATTTCAAATTTGCTCCCTCTTTTGCTTATAGTTGCTTCTCGTCTTCAACTTTCCGATTCTAATCATCGATATGGATGATATTTCTCGGTGGGGCCAATTTGCCTCCCAGCTTTCCTATTTCCTTCGACGGCACTCCCGACTCACCTGTGAACAACATATATTCTTAGTCTGAACATAAACAATAAATTATCTTGGAATCATCATATCACAAAGGTAGCTAAGGTGACCTCTAAAAAGCTGAGAGTTTTGTTCAGGTTGCAGGAATTTTTTTCTTCTAAACAGTTACTCCAATTATATAAGGGTCTTATTCGTCCTTGCATGGAGTATTGCTCTCATATTTGGGGTGGTTCCAGTTACACCATTCTTTTGGATAAGGATGAGTCTAAGGCTAAAAGACTACTTTCAAACTCCTTTGATCCTCTTTCTCTGCGAGGTGACGATATATAGGTACTGGAACGGCTGGTGCTCAAGGAAGTTGACCTCTCTCATTTCACCACTATTGCGTCGCTGTCATAGCACAAGAGGTACCTTGCTTGTGTAAGCATTGCAAACTCAAGGCTTGACGTTATGGTACCTCCTCCTTTCCATCCACCTCTATTCTGTGGAACTCTCTATCTTCTTTTTTTCCTGCTGTATTTAAAAAACTTCTCTCTAAATGATACTATATTTACTTATTGTGCAATTAAGGATTAAACAAAATTTGATATTATAATGAATAAATTTAACTTTTATTAAATTGATTATAATTAAAAAAACTTTACAGTTAGTTTATTTGTTTTTACTATTAATCTTACAATTCGGATTATTAATGTGTGGTTGGTGTTTTAACCTATATTAATGGGATAGTTGTTGGGAATTTGCAACAACTTGCTGTGTCAGTTAATACTAAAACTAGGAGAAATATTTTCCTCTTAAGTGGAGTTGTTAGTGATGAAATACAGGAGTTGGAAGAAGATTATATAATATTTTTGGCTTATCTAATTTGGTAGTTGTAGAAGCTTCTCTCTTCCTTTCCTTGTATAATTTTTTGAATTGGATATAGTATCTTGTTTTCTTCTTCAATGCTACAAGATACTGAATGGATGCTTCACTATTGGGGATCTGGTAATGATACAAGGCTGGAATGGTCGATAACCAGCATTAGACGTCCACAGGTTGTAATGGTCTCACAAGATGTCCAGGACTGGATTCTGTATAATTTAGTCCCGATACTAGAAGCCTATGGAGATTGGTTTTATTAAATCTTTATCCCATTAATATTAGGTATGTGTTACAATTACCATTATACACATTAAAGTCAATAATTAACATCATTACATAATATAATAAATATATACAACTTTACCTTATTGAAGGCACTTTCCTTGTATGAACAATTTAATTCCCTATTGGTTGAGGCCTAATATTTGAATGTAAACATATAAATTCAAAAATAATAATAAATCAATATTCTGAAAAATGAAAATAATTAATATCATCTTTCCATTTATAACATAAAGACATAGAAATGAACATAAAACAAATAATTTAAAAATAAATAACTGATTTTGTAATGATCATCAGTACTACTGATGATTAAAAAAAAAAGAAAAACTAGAAAAATAGTTCAAAACAAATAACTTTTTGACTCTCCCTTTTACTGTGTCTCTAATTTGGAGTCTTCCGAATTTTCGACCTTATGGCTCAGGGGTCATTCCATGTCACTAAAAGGCAATTTTTGCACTCACCCCCTTCAATTTTGATTATACCTTCTGAAATTTTAGGTAATCATACCAAACTAAGATTTCCAAAATATTAGGGCTCTGTGACCTTTGGTTTCCAAAATACAAGTTCACAAAGTTCGCAAAATTTGACCTTTTTTGGATTTACCCTATCTTGTAACTCGGAAACTACTCATGATAAAACAGTGTTTTTAGTATTATTTTAAAGGACTTGAATAGATCTTTCCAATGAGTTATGTTAAAAACCTCAAATGTGAAAGTTGGAACTTGACCTTTACCTTTGACCTTTTGTAAAAAAATATGTATTCTCCAAATTTTTTCAAACTTGGCAGATAATACCTCAGGGTATTGGTGAACAATTACACAAAATATGAGTGGCCAGCAAAAACTTGATTTTTAACAAGTAAATATAAATTGAAGTATTTGATGCAACTTCATAAATATTTTGAAAAAATACAATTACCATCACATTCAGATTTCAAATATTTCTTCTAGTTCTCATGATACAGCTGGTGAACGTGCCTTCCATTTCGCTATCCAAAACGACCTTGAGCAGTTGGTGCAGCTCCCTACTCGTATCCCTGATCGTCTTGGAGATGAACCCAACATTCTAGACCTTTTCCTAACTTCTAATCCTTCTCCTTATACTGTTAAACTCTTTCCTCCTCTGGGTTCCTCCGATCATCTTCTTATCTCTTCTTATCTCTGTATCCTCTTCTATCTCTTCATGTCTTCCGCAGGAAAGACCCCCTTCTACGGAAAGGAAACGCTTGTGACACTTCGGTGCCGCAAGCTGGTCGGACTTGCGGTCGTACTTCTTTGATTTCCCGTGGAATGTTTATTGCTTCCGTGGGAGGGGTCCCTCGGAGTGTGCAGAACGCATTACCGAGGTGATTCTCTCTGGCATGGAAGCATACATTCCATATTCTTTCCCTTCTACTAAACCTAACAAACCTTGGTTTAACTC
>SEYY01000699.1:20255-32755 GCA_009176605.1 Armadillidium nasatum
GACAATCGTTCTCCATTGAGTAAACACTTAGAATTATTTTTGCGATTTATTTAGTTGACAATCGTTCTCCATTGAGTAAGCACAGAATTATTTTTGCGATTTATTTAGTTGACATTTAAGATAATTTGGCGTAACCATTAAGAAGTATTTTGTTTCTGTGGATAGTACATAATCGTTTGGGATTTTTGTTTGATAATTCAAACAAGTAATTGCATTGATTGATATTTCATGATATTGAATACTATTTATGAAAATACATAGTTCATAAATTTATAAATAGAGGTTGAGTTAAAATAAAACCAAAGATAAATAAAGCCTGTATATAATTTATTTTTAAAAATAAAAGAAAAGAGTAAGTCTTCGAAAACTCTTTAAGCTGGTCCTGAATTGAATATAATTAGAATAAATTACGACCATTGAAATTTGAAAAACACAACGCAATATCTAAAAAGAAAAGTTGTCAAAATACTATTATATATTAATATATTCTAAAAATACGTAGCTACGACATAACTATTTTCAAAAAACTTTAGCGAAAGCGCAAATTTGCGCTTTTGCGCTCTTTAAAAAGTTGTTGCAAAAGCGCACATTTTCAAAATTGAGCACAAAACGCAAAAGCGCAAATTGCGCTTATGCCCACATATATATATATATATATATAATATATATATATATATATATATATATATATATATATATATATATATATATATATATATATATATATATATATATATGGAGACAAGATAGGGAGAAGTTAAGAAAGGTGATAAGAAGTTTTGCTGAAAAGCTTAAAGAGATGGGATTAAGTATGAATGTTGAAAAGACAAAACTGTTAATTTAGAAGAGAGAGGAGTTTGTGCTGAAGATGGATAGCGAGGAGGTGAGGGTGTTAGAGAGATGATAATTTGAGGGGGGGGTTATTCACAAGAGAATGAGGAAATACGCTGGAAATCACCAACAGGATGGAGAAATTAGGAAGTGTGGTGAGGGCGCTGTACCCAATCTTGTCCGACAGAAGAATGGATAAAGGATTAAGGAAAATAATTTTTGACAGTACTCTGACCCTAATTTTGTTATATGGGACGTAGACTTGGAGTTTGACAATAAGAGAAGAAAGCAGAATTCAAGCAGCAGAGATGAGGGTGCTGCGGTTGGTTGATGGTGGGAAGGACCAGGAGAGAGAGGATAATTACAGAAACATTTAGAGAAAGTATAGGGGTTGAACTAGTTAATCAAAGGTTAGATGCAGTGAGACTGAGATGGTTGGGACACGTGTGGAGGATACCTTAGGGAAGAGCGGCTAGAGGGAGGTGAGAGTGGATGCCAAGAGGAAGAAGACAGAGGGAGACCCAGGAAGATATGGATGGAGTCAGTTGGGGACTCACTGAGGTAACATCAGCTGCCTACGGTGGAAGATGAAATTATTTATGACAGATCTAGATGGAGACGAGTGATGGCCCCGCTGATAGACCCTAGACCCTTACTGGGATCGGATATATATATATATATATATATATATATAATATAATATATATATATATATATATATATATATATATATATATATATATATATATATATATATATATATATATATATATATATATATATATATATATATATATATATATATAAAATGGACCCAATTCCTCACCCCCTTTGTGCCAAACAGAATCTGTATTTAAGTCGGCATTCTCTTGCTTAATTAATTATAATTGGGTGCTGTTTTGTAGATTATTCATTATGGAACTAAAGCTTGTTATAACCCTTGACGAGGCTACTTGTTAGTTAAATTTAGTTAAGGCATTGAAATAAAATAACAATTACTATAGTTGAAATAATGATGCTATACGGCACTAAGTTAAACTGACCAATGGGAAGCAAGACCCTCTCCTGAATTAAAATGCTTTCAAAAGAGTGGGAAGAAAAGAGAGTTAGTTGAGCAGTTGACAGAGACGGGTAGAGAACTGCTTCTTGTAAATTCCCAGGCGAGTCCAACAAACATCAATTTAAAGATCAAAATTATCGATCACAACTAATTAACATTGAAGATCTTAGAAGTGCGCAATCCTGTTTTAAATATAGCTTGTGCTTTATTGGATTATACCCATTATTTTGCTTGGGCCATTGTTGCCTCACATTTATCATTTCATTTTACATCTGGCCATCTTAATAAAGAATATTGAAGATATTAATTGTTTGGGTTTAATTTAACCTAGAATATATATATATATATATATATATATATATATATATATATATATATATATATATATATATATATATATATATATATATATATATATATATATATATATATATATATATTAGGGATGATGGAGCGATACCAAATTTTTTACCGATACCAAGAGTTTAAACTTTGCCAATACCGATACCAATTTTTGTGCTTTAAAAAACATATATATATATATATATATATATATATATTATTATTATTTATCTATTATTATTATATTAAAATATTATTAAATATATATATATATATATATATATATATATATATATATATATATATATATATATATATATATATATATATATATTATATTTTTATTATTTTTTTTAAAATGCTTACAAAAAAAAAATGAACGGAATAATATTAATAAGATATAGATAAAATTTTGGTAGGCCTATGAGCTAATAAAATATATATATATATATATATATATATATATATATATATATATATATATATATATATATATATATATATATATATATATATATATATATATATATATATAATATATATATATATAATAGCCTATATGATCAAATACAAGCAAAAATTATCATTATATATATTATTATATATATATATATATATATATATATATATATATATATATATATATATATATATATATATATATATATATATATATATATATATGATCAAATACATTGTCTTATATAGAAGGGCAATTTCCGCTAAAAAGTCACTCAAGAAATTGTAATTTTTGAGACCAGGTTCCTAAAGAAAGTCGCTCTCCGGCGCCGTCGCTTAGGCTGAGACTCTGAAAAAGTACATTTCAAGAGGCAAGCCCCTGCCGCGATCGCTAGAAGTAAAGCCTAAGATGTATTAATTAGTAAATATCTCAATAACCGTAGCAGATAGCGAGAAGTAACAATTTGCAAAAATGGTGGCCTATGATTGGTTTTACCCTATAATGACTTTTTCATTTCGAAAATGAACTTCAATATATCGTAAAATGTACTTAACGTTTTTCAAAGTTTAAAAAAAAACTTGCTCATAAAATAGAAAAGTTGAATTTTTTTCTCATTTTCTAGGAGGTAGGCGATCAAAAATAAGTTCTATTGTCTTACCTCCATGAAAATGCTAAAAAATAAATATTTGCAAAAATTGAGAAAATTTCTCAATTCCTACGGAAGTCGACCCTCTCTTGTGGTACTTCAAAAGTATGGGTCGAGTCTCTTATGTTTTAATAGGTGAAAGCCTGTGAAACCATTTTAACTTCTGAAATATTCCGATCAAAGTTTTTGTAAGTTTTTAAATTCTTATAACTTTCTTATCAATAGATAGATCGGCTTGATATTTTAGACACATAAGGATTTGGGACCCCCGATTCCAAATTTGTAATCCAGGTTTTTCTACATATTGCCATTTTTGAGTTAAAGGCAGACATACATACCAAGGTGGTTTGTCGTACTTTCTGAGAATACGAAAGAAAATTGTCAACTTTGGGGGCCTATATCTCCTCAACCGTAGCAGATAGAGGAACGATCCAGGAAGGGTTTAAAGTTTTAAATGACACGTACATTTCAGATATTAAATATTTTTGCTATATCTCTTGTAATTTAGAAATTGTAGGATAACACAGAATTTGATATCGACAAAATTTAAAAAAAATTTTTTGGAGGGACCAAATCTACTGAATGTAAGCTGCTCGTAGGATCTTATGGTGTTCATATTCTGTCTCAGGATTACGAAATCTATTTACATATTTGATTTAAGCAATGAAAAAAAATCTTAGACAATTTCTGCACTATCTGCCCCTCTTAAAAAGTTCTCACATCGCTGCTGAGCAGTAAGCCTCTCCCTATAGAGCGCTCGATTCCTCTTACAACCCTTGCAAAACTTAGCGGTATGAACTGAAGTTTAACTTTTCTTACTTTCCCTAACTTTACCAAATAAACTAATTCCCATAATCTAGCATATATATATATATATATATATATATATATATATATATATATATATAATTAGCGATCAGATTTCCGACTGTTCCCCAACTGTAATGAATATTGGTAGGCCTCCGGTCTTTGCCCACCAGAGGATATATATATATATATATATATATATATATATATATATATATATATATATATATATATATATATATATATATATATATATATATATATATATATATATACGTAAGTAAGTATTACGAAATAAATGGCTAAAAACAACAAACACCATAAATGAATTTTAACATAATTAGTTGTAGTTATTTGTTATTCTTATCTTTTTAAGATTTTATCGTTTTAAGGTAATAACATTTTGACTAAAGTAATAATTTTTTGGCTCTTAGGTCGAAGTTAGGGTGCTTATATAGTGTATATATATATATATATATATATATATATATATATATAATATATATATATATATATATATATATATATATATATATATATATATATATATGATTCAACTGCCGTTGAGAGTGGATGTGTTTGGAAGCAGATGAGAAGAAGAAGTCAGAAACATCATAAGGAAGTCAGAAGAAAAGAGATGAGAATAGCAGAAGAGACGGAAAGAAAAAGGAAGAGAAGAGAGCAGAAGGGTAGGAAGGGTAGGCTGTTTGTTGGATATGAGGCTTTGAGATCTTCATCCTGAGGTTGCAGAGTTTGTTAATAAGAAGAATGAATGATATTGACCAAAGTTAAATAAAATATATATATATATATATATATATATATATATATATAATATATATATATATATATATATATATATATATATTTTTATATTTTTTTTTTTTTTTTTTTTTTTTTTTAAATTTAAATTTTTAACAGAAATTCAATAAAATTATTTTTTGTGAAGCAACACATCTTTCGACACAACGTACTTTCGGCAGTAAAATGGAAAATTATATATTAAAAGAAAAAAAAAGGGAATTAAGTTAGATGGAACTTTTGGTCAATAAAGGATGATCATTTCGTCACAGTCTAGAGGCTGGGAACCATTTTCGTCCAAGTTTTTTTCTCACGTATGATTGCAGAAATATTAAAACTTTCTGCAATTGACACCACCTGGCATCATGCAGGATATATATATATATATATATATATATATATATATATATATATATATATATATATATATATATATATATATATATATATATATATATATATATATATATATATATATATATATATATATATATATATATATATATATATATAGGGACTGACCGGAGTTGGAATTTGGCCGGGGCCGGGGTTCTGGCCGGGGTTTCCTAAAATTTGTAAAGAGGTCAAAAGCACTGAAATTTTAGGTTAAAAAAATTAGATATAAGGTTTATTTAATTGTAAGGAAGGAGTAGAATACCCAACATTCACTTAAATTAATGATTATATGCATTTTCTCCAAAAAAAAATCAAAAAATTACAGTTTTGTATAGTTAAAGTTTAAAAAAAGTACAAAATTTTTTAAAAAAATATTCTAATTCATAATAGTAATTCAACAGGTTTACTTAAGTAAGACCCTAAGGTAAAGTTTGAAAAAATGTAAGATATAAAATTATCAATTTAACCTGTATTTATACATATCATTGTTATTTTATTGCCATGTATCAAACTTGTATCATTTAGCTGCATTATTTAAAAATTATTATTTTGTTTATACTTTCAGTCAATATGGCTAAAAGATCAGCTTCTGCAGTATTTGAATACTTTACAATGTTTCAGGATTGCCTCGAAATAGCTAAATGTTAACATCTGCAGTCAGAAAATTAGAAGAGAACCTCCGGGTGCTACAAGTAAAAAAATTTCAACCAAATCTTTTTGGAGTATCTAAAATCAAAACACAAAGATGAACATTCACTAGCAGAAAAGGAGCGGTCAAAAGAAACAGAAAAGGAAAAAAATCTTAATTTTCTTATATTTTGTTTGAAATTTTTTTTTTATTATTTGACTGATTGAGCTGAAATTTTCAAAGTATTTGAATTTTTTCACGAAGTTCTGAGTTGATTTCGAGCATTTTTTTTGAGTCTATAACGGTTTGAAACTTATTTGGACCCAAAGTTGTTAAAAATGAATAACTGGATCAAACCACTGGTCCACATGAGCTGAAAATTTAGCTGAATACCTTTGCCCCAATTTCTTGCATTGGTGGGAATAGGTTTTTGATATCACGTCTAGAAAAAAGTTATATAAGCACTTGAAAAAAAATTTGCAAAAATCATACCCTTCTGGAAGAAAAAATTATTTATAAAAAACGCTACCTACTATTTTTTTTTATTTGTGAATATTGTTTAGAAGAGGGCAGGGCAACAATATTTATTTAGTGCATATTTAAATGCTCTTTGTTTGAAGCGAGATATAGCCTCTCAAACTTTGAGAATTTTTAAAATTTGGCCAAAAATGGACCTTTTTGAAGGCTATATCTCAAAACCAACGAATGTCATCGAATAAAGTACATAGAGGAATTTGTAGCCCCACCCCTCCTCTATACACACCAAAAATAGGAAATGTCATAGTTGTATTTTTTTTAAAAAAATTTTGTCTGAAAAGGTGGATTTTTTTTAGTTCAAAAAAATTTTTTTTTTCTATAGTTGGTCAGTTTTTGGCTTATAACATTTTTCCTATAACTCTGGGAACAAAATTCTTTTAAAGACTTTTGTATCCCATTTAATTTTGAATAAATAGTCCAATTTTCAGCTCATTCTAAAAAGTGGTTTGGCACCGCCATTCAATTAAAAAAGGGTAAAATTTCAACAACAAAAAAAAAAAAAAAAAAAAACTTTTAATTGTAATAGACTCGGAAAAACGCTAGAAATGGACTTTTCTTACCGGTAAAAAATCTATATAACAAAGTTTCAACAGAATCGGCTGAAAATTTAAAAAAAAAAAAAAAATTTAAGTATAATTTGCCATTTTAACCCCGGCCGGCAACCCCGGTTTTCCCTGATTTTTGGCCGGGGCCCCGGTCGGTTCATATATATATATATATATATATATATATATATATATATATATATATATATATATATATATATATATATATATATATATATATATATATATATATATATATATATTGAAACTTTTTCATTTTTGTTTATTTTATATTTTATTTATTTGAATTATTTTTATTCTTTTAATTTTAGTGTTTTTAATTTTTTTTCTTGCAAAAATTCTTTGCCATTCACTGATAAACCGAAAGAAAACCATATTACGATCATTCCTCAATGTAGGTATCCTTGGTAGAAAAGTAGAATTCCTAGTTTCTCTCTTGAGAATTATTAGACCTGGTATCGGTATGGTATCGGACATTTTTTGCCGATACCGATACTGAAAAGGTCGATACCGGTATCGGAAAATATGCCGATACTTACCGATGCCGATACCGATACTTCACTCCATCCCTAATATATATATAATACACGGTATATATATAATAAAATTTCAGAATTGGTATCGGTATTGGTTAATTTGAAAGTCTTAGTATTGGTATCAGTAAATATTTTGGTATCGCTCCATCCCTAAATTAATAATTATTCACAGCTTTTTAATAATAATAATAATAATAATAAAATATTAATAATAATAATAATAATAATAATTTGCTGATTGGCAAACCTTAATCAAAATAGTGTATGTGTTTGTAATTATAAGGATTTTCTTAAATTTTTAAATTATTTTTTTTTTAATTTTTAATTTTTTTTTATGAAGTTTATTCATTCAATGTATATAAATATAAGTAATGAAACCAGATAGTAGTTTTTCCTGCCATAAATAGGCAAAGCATTACATTTTACTTATATATACTTGTTTCAATGCACATGAATTAACTTGTTGAAATTTTTAAAAAATATTTAATGATTTATGTTGAGGAATTGATGACAACTTACTACACTGACTTTTTTTTTTAACTCAGTTACTCAGAGTTCAGTTTCATTAAAATTTTTATTAACACTGGTTCATGTTATGGATGCCTGAGTGCGATGGTTACCTTAACTGAATTTTTATTGTAAAACTGATAAGGTTTCAAATTTTTACGGGTTATCTTCCTTTATTATTATTATTTTCATTATTATTATTTCACTTTTTTAATTTCTAGATTTCTATGGGAAAAATACTGTACTAATATCCTTTTTGCTGTTTTATGGACCTGTTATTTATCAATATATCAAGTTGGACAAACATTTTTATGGTTTCAATGGTTAGTACCGTCATTAGTTTTTTGATGCTCTTATTATCTTAAGATATTTATATTTAATTTGTGGTCAGGTGATAATTGACTTTTTCTCTGTTTATTTATTTCTTTTTTTTTAGTTCGAAATTGATCACTAAAATATTCTAGTTATATAATATATTGACTGGCATTCTTATTATTTTATCTGATTAGGGATTCCTTGCTCCTTGATGTTGGATTTCTAACAATCTTTGTAGCATCTTTTATAAATGATAAGTATCCGAAATATAGGCCCAGAAATTTAGTTACTATGTGGATCATCAGATGGGCATTGTTTAGATTGATGTTTGCTTCAGGTATTGTCAAACTTCAAAGTGGATGTCCAACTTGGTGGGGTCTCACTGGTAAGCATATTTACTTTTGGCTAATTTATATGTAATGATAAAAAGGTCAGATGTATTATTTATGAAACCCAAAGAAAGTTACTTTTCGAATTTATTAGGATATATTAGGGTTGGCCGAACTCCGGAATTTCATGCACTGCACCAGCTGTCATTTGTTGCACACCACACCAACATATGCAGTAAAAAAAAAAAAAAAAATATATATATATATATATATATATATATATATATATATATATATATATATAATATATATATATATATATATATATATATATATATATATATATATATATATATATATATATATATATATATATCATAATCATCATCATCCTCCCCCAGGAAAGACTTTCGTCCTGTCAGTGGGATCTTTCGAGGAAGATCCTTGGGTTTCAAGGGCCCACGGCGGATACCGCTGGCTGGGCCAGGCCTATCGCGGATGCCGGAGATTATTCCCATCAGTGGCAAGAGCACTCCACTGATGTACTCGTTTAACAACTGAGTCATTCGGAGCTAAGCGCAAGGAGAAATCGCTCATATTTCTCGCTCCGGCCGGCCAGGCCTCGAACCCTGGACCTTTCGCTTGCTATATATACATACTGAAATAATGCTTATAAACCAAGCAGTAAGTTGTACAAAGTCAACAGTACATATTAGGAAGATAAAGAATTTTACCTCAGGGGTCGAACCACCGCATGCTGTGACTGAGAACGACAAAAGACTCTGTGCTCTACCGCTGAGGAGGTAAATTTTCATTATCTTCCTAATATGTTCTATTGACTTTGTACAACTTACTGCTTGGTTTATAAGCATTATTTGAGGAAATCTTAAAGAGCGGTGGAGGAATAGAGTGAATACCTGGTGACGGTACCTTGACGGGAAGATCGGTTGCTTGAAACTGTTCTTGAAGCGAACTTTTCTGGGTTCGTGGATAGCTCAGCGGTAGAGCACCGAGTCTTTTGTCGTTCTCAGTCGCAACATGCTGTGGTTCGACCCCTGAGGAGGTAAAATTTCTTTATCTTCCTAATATGTTCTATTGACTTTGTGTATATATATATATATATATATATATATATATATATATATATATATATATATATATATATATATATATATATATATATATATATATATATATATATATATATCAGTGATAGGCTAATCCGAATCGAATCCGAATCCAGCAAATTTTGGAATTTCTCGAATCTGAATCCGAATCCATAACCTCGAATCAGAATCCAAATTCATTAAAAAAGTCACCATATCTAGATTTGAATTCACGCATTGAAATATATATATATATATATATATATATATATATATATATATATATATATATATATATATATATATATATATATATATATATATATATATATATATATATATATATATATATATATATAATAAAAGTTCACATCTCACGGGCATTGCCCTATTCGAGGAGAAGAACTTTCTAGGTAATATATACCTAGGATCCTGAAGTGGGATCGAACCGGCGCCCTCAAACACCTGGAATAAAGGCTGTATTGATATTTAATTTTTTATTATATGTAAATAGTTATTAATAATCGATATGTATCGAGATGGTTACCGATATACCGCTTAAATAAGCGATATATCGATATAGTATCGATCTTTGTTAGCGTCATTGTAAAAATATTCTGAAACAAAAAGCCGGTAAAACAACACGCTTTTGAATTGTAATAGAATTGATTGATCTTTGTAAATTTTGTGAACATTCTAATAGAAATAAATTCGTAAGCAAGAATATTGTTTAATACCAAACTATACACAATATTATTCATAAGGAAACGATACTAAAGCAAGGTAAGAGGAAAATAACTTCTTATATAGAACTCTAAGCTCTAGGACGGCGCATACCCTAAGCTAGATTACAGTAAAAGAGCAAAGCATTCATCATTCATAGAATCCTTAATTTTGCAAGTGGTGACCCCAGAGTGACAAGTATATAGAACGAATATAAAAGAATAAATAAATAAATAAATAAGTTATAAAATTAAAATAGGTAGGTAGTTTCCATTTAACATACTCAGTTACTCACCTCATAAAACTTATGATCATCTTCTGTCATTTTTAGCAAATATTTTCTTTCTGCAGCTGCTAGAATTTTATGCTCTTTTTGAAATATGTCAAATAATTTGTTTGAATCTTCTATAAACTTTGAAGCGTCCAATTTAAATTTAGGACCTTGTTTTTTCTTATCATAATTCAAAAGTCTTGAAAACTCATTTAGGTTATTATTTAATCTCATTTGAATAGCTTTTGCAGATATGGAGCTAACATTATACTTTATCCATAAATTGTAAAGCTCTTCACTAACTTCTCTTTGAACATTTTCTGTTCTATACTCTGAAAAAAAGGCATCTTTCCAATATCTGCTTTAAGGTTGGCAGTCTGCCTGGTTTAAATTCTTCGGAAGCTTTATTGCATTTATTAATTAGAAATTTATTTAAAGAATTTCTTGTACACATATTTTATAATTAAATTTCAACTAATAATAATAAAAAGCTCTGAAAAAATAAGCAAACTGATATTAAAGTTGTCACATTTTGACATTATACAAATTTTTTTTAAATTTTCAGTAAAAATGTTTTATTTGGAAATACAAGGAAAACTATTAGCTTTACAAGAAAAAGTTATTCAATAACATTTGTTTAAAATTAAATTCTGCATTATTTGATAGAAAGATCATGTTTTTAGCATGAATAGTAAAAAAGTTATGGACATTTTTGCACCATTAATCCGATAAAATACTAGATTTTTAACCTTTTGAACTTAAGGTCAAGTGGGACGACTATAAATGACTAACTTTGTTTTTTTTAGTCATAAATGTGTTTTTTACATCAAAAGCCAGGTACTAGAACACCTGACTTTTTGTTTTAAAAATTTCAGCCCACCTTAATGTATATAGAGCCACGAAAGGTGATAAGAAGTTTTGCTGAAAAGTTTAAAGAGACGGGATTGAGCGTGAATGTTGAAAAGACAGAACTGTTAATAAATATCAGGGAGAAGGAGGGAGAGGAGCTTGTGCTGAAGGTGGATGACGACTAGGTGAGGGTGCCGGGGTGGTTGAGAGATGTGAGTTTTTGAGTAGGAGTATTCACAAGGGAATGAGGAAATAGGCTAGAAATCACCAACAGGATTGAGAAATACGTAAGAGTAGTGAGGGCGCTGTACCCAATCTTGTCCGAAAAAAGAATGGATATAGGAATAAAGAAAGTAATTTTTGAAATTACTCTGACCCTAATTTTGTTATATGGGGCAGAGACTTGGAGTATGACAACAAGAGAAGAAAGCAGAATTCAAGCAGCAGAGATGAGGGTGCTGCGTTTGATGGTGGGAAGGACTAGGAGGGATAGGATCAAAAGAGAAAGAATTAGAGAAAGTAAAGGGGTTTAACCAATTAATCAAAGATAGATGAAGCAAGAGAGAGATGGTTGGAACACGTGTGGAGAATACCGGAGAGGAGAGCGGCTAGAGGGAGGTGAGAGTGAATGGCAGGAGGAAGAAAGACCGAGAGGGAAACTGAGGAAGAGATGGATAGAGTCAGTTGGGGATTCACTGAGGCAACATCGGCTGCCTACGATGAAACAGTTTGTGGAAGATATAATTATTTACGACAGATCTAGATGGAGATGAGTACTGGCCCCACTGAT
>SEYY01000699.1:35255-76952 GCA_009176605.1 Armadillidium nasatum
TTGAATTCATTCACCTCCTCAAGTTTCCATTCTCACACTTCTACAAACCAATTCCTCCCTCCACATTTCCTCATCCCCACCTCCAATCCTCATAATTTTATTCTTCGCTTTATTGAATTTCAATCTCGTGTTTGCACATTTCCCTTCAAACTCTCTCACAAGTATTCTCATCTTTTCTCCAGATTCTGTCACCAACACATGCCGCATTATCTGCAAAAAGTAAAACATTCACTACACATTCACCCTCCATATTCTCAACGTAATACTCTTCCCTTCTCTCTCCATTTTTCTAAGTAAATCATTCATCAATAGATTAAATAACATGGAGATATTACAAACCCCTGTCTCAATCCCACTCCTATGCTAAACCAATCCGATAGTTCTCTCTTCACCCTCACTCTTGATCTACAATTCGCATCTTTATATATATATATATATATATATATATATATATATATATATATATATATATATATATATATATATATATATATATATATATATATATATATATATATATATATATATATATTAGTGATGGATCGGATGTCATATTTTCTAAGATGCGGATGTCGATTTTTGGAGAAGTGCGGATGCGGATGTTGAATTTTTGAAAGTGCGATTGCGGATGTTGAATTTTCCGAAAGTGCGGATGCGGATGTTGAATTTTCGAAAATGCGGATGCGGATGTTGATTTTTGTGCGGATGTTCCGCATCTGCGGATGCGGATGCCATCACTAATTATATATATATATATATATATATATATATATATATATATATATATATATATATATATATATATATATATATATATATATATATATATATATATATATATATATATTTTTACCTTCTCACCCCCTGACCCCTCCACGCTGGGGAGGCCACACTTCGCTAATGAAGCCGCCCACTGTAGACGGCCTCCTCCAGAGATCACTCAAGACAGAGATGTTCCAGAAGATTCTGGGGCGAGAATTAGAAGGACAGAGTAACAGGAAGTGCAACACGGTCTCCGGGGCCTCTCCGCATCTGGTACAAGTGGGAGATGTTGTCTGGTTTATATTGTATTTGTGTTTGTATTGTTGTAAGTTTGGATGGTGCCCACATCTCTATCCTTGATAGGGAGATTTGTGAGTGTTTTGGGAGGTTGTTGAAGTCGGGATTTATTTCGGGAGGGTGTGTGTTAAGAATGTTGTTTGGTGGTCTGTTTGTCAAGTAGGAATGTGTTAGTTGAGTATGAATATGTTTGGTTATTGTGGTGTTGGGAGGGGATGGGGGGACGTGATTTAGGATTGGTTTGTAGAAGGTAGCTGTGGATGAAGGTGGTTGTTTTAGTCTGTGTTCGGTTGGATGTAGGAGAGTTTGGTGGCATGGGTGTGTGGGTAGAAGGGTTTTTGCGTAGAATTGAGTGCCTATCATTTCGAGGTGGTTATTTAGAGGTAATATTTTGGTTTCATTATGTAAGTGTTGTTGAGGGGTTGTGGGTGTGCATCCGGTAATTGTGCAGAGGCCTCTATTTTGTGTTTTTGAAGTTTCTTTAAGTTTTGTTTGGAGAGCATTGGGTGCCAGACAGGGGAGGCATAGTTGATGGTAGGGCGGATAAATTGTTTGTAGATGGAAATTGAGGTTTGTATGTTGTTGTTAATGTCTGTGTTGGCCACTGTTTTGAGAATGTTGAGTTTTCTATTTGCGGCTGTTGGCTGTTTTGGATGTGTTTGGTGAAGGTGAGGTGGGTGTCGAAGGTTACGCTGAGAATTTTTGGAGTTTTGTTGAGGGGTATGGGTGTGTTATTTAGGAGAACTTGTGGGTGGGTGTTGGATAGGTGTCAGTCTGTTGTTATTGCGGATTTGTTTGGGGATGCCGTCATCTGGTTTTCTGTTAGCCATGTTTGAATTTGTGCTAAGTAATTTTGTGTGATTGTTGTTGCGGTATTGAGATTTTGGTGGGTGGTGGCAATAGTTATATCGTCGGCGTATGATGTAATGTGGGTGGGTGTGGTTTGGGGTTGAAGAAAGTCTGCTGTGTATTGGTTAAATAGTGTAGGGGATAGTATGGCTCCTTGGGGTACTCTGTTTCTTATGTTTATGGTCCGATATTTTTGGCCGTTGTGTTGGATTTGGACGGTTCTTCCTGATTGGAAGTTGGCTAACCATTTCTTGGTGTTTGTTTGGATGTTGGATTGGAGGAGTTTGTGGATTAGATTGTGTCTCTAGACTGTATCGAAAGCTTTGTTAATGTCTATTGCTATTAATATTGTTTTGTGAGTTGGTTTTTGGTTTAGTCCGTTTATTATTGGTTGGATGATGTTGGTGAGTGCGCTGATGGTGGAGTAGTTGGGTTTAAAGCCGTGTTGGAAGCTTTGTGGTGGGATGAATTGGAGGATGGAATTTAGTATAAGTTTTTCAAGTAGTTTTGAGATTGTGTTTAAGAGGGAGATTGGGCGATATGAGAAGTAGTTTGATGGGTCTTTGCCCGGTTTTAGGTATGATTAGTGCTTTTTTCCATTGGGGAGGGATATAGTTGTTGGATGGATTTATTGAAGATGGTGTTTAGGCATGTGGTTGTGTGGTTGGATATGTGTTTTAGGTGTATGTTTGATATGTTGTCTGGTCCTGTTGCTGGAGAGTTTTTGATGGTTTTGATGGTGTTTTGTGTGTTTGTGGGAGTGATGAAGATTAAGTTGTTTTGGTTGTTGTGTAATTTTTTCAGTTTTTTGATTATCTTCTTGTTTTGGGAGTGAGTGGATAAGTGGCTTTGTTTAGCGAAATGTGTGGCCAGTAAGTTGATATGTTGTTTGGGGGTCAGTGGGGTTTGTGTTGTTGGATTTGTTAATGTTTCGTGTGTGGGTGGTGGGTTGTTTTTTGCATTGTGAATGGTGTGGATTGTTTATATATATATATATATATATATATATATATATATATATATATATATATATATATATATATATATATATATATATATATATATATATATATATATATATATATATATATATATATATATATCTCTGAAAGAAATCTAGTCTTATTTATAAACTATTGATTGGTTATAGTTTAATAGAACATTGACTGTTTTTAAGGTTTGTTTTAGTTTTAAAGAATACTGAATGTTTTTAAAATTTAATATTAAACATTTATGGGAATTTTGAAATTGTTTTATTACTATTTCAGCTCTTAATGTTCATTATGAATCTCAGTGCATTCCAACACCAATTGCATGGTACGCACATCACCTACCTAATTGGCTTCATAAACTTTGTGTTGTGGGAACATACATCACTGAAATTCCTGTAGCCTTAATGATGTTCAGTCCTATTAGAGGTCATAGATTGTTCTCATTTTATTCCCAGGTATGTTTTTACGTGGTTCTCTGGCAAAGATATAATTTTTTTTTTAAAATAAACAGGCATAAGAGTAAAGGTTCATTTTCATGTTTAAAAGTCTCTATTTTACTCTCTGCTAGAGACCCTAACCATAATAACTTTTACAGTTTACAATTTCAATATTTGTTTCCATTGGAGAATGAAACACAAGCTTTCTCAACAAAATTTACCATTTCTGTTAAAAGTTTCCTTTATTTGCTATTTAATGCGTTAAATTTTAATTTTTTTAACATTTCTCAATAATAATAATAATAATAATCATGGATGGCAATGGTAGTTTTTACTACCTTAATTTTCCCTGGGAAAAACTTTTGGAAAACAGGGGAAAAGGTTGTCGGTAATACTGGGAAAAACCTGAATTAGAATAACTTTTACTTATCAAATTTAGATACTATTATTACACTGGAGGTCTTTAGTTTACTACTAGTCTACTACATTTAATTAGATAATGAACATTAGCTGATTAAGCAATAAAATTAAGTTCATAAGTTAATGTTACATTTAAGTGATTAAAAAATGAAATTATAATTTGATAAGTTGACAGACAGACTGTAGCTATTTGTATACTAACATTATAATTTTCGTGTTTTATAAATGTTTTTGTCAACGCTGTTGTTTATCGAATGATGTTTTTCCTGAAGCGCAAATGGGCTCCATAGCCTTAGATATTCTATTTTGGGACCGACCAGGGCTGGAATTTTGCTGGGTCCGGGGCCTGGGTTGCCTAAAATTTGTAAAGAGGTCAAAAGCACTGAAATTTTAGGTTAAGAAAATTAGATATAATTTTAATTGAGATTAATTTAATTATAAGGAAGGAGTTGAATAGCCAACATTTACTTAAATTAATGATTATATGCATTTTCTCCTAAACAAAATTCAGAAAATTACAGATTTTGTATAATAAAAGTTTTAAAAAAGTACAAAAATTTTTAAAAATTTTTTTTTCTGATTTACAATAGTGATTTAACAGATTTAGGTAAGACCCTAAGTTAAAGTTTGAAAAAAATATAAGATATAAAATTATCTATATAACCTGTATTTAAACATTTTAATGTTGTGTATCAAATTTGTATCATTTAGATGCATTATTTCAGAATTATTATTTTGTTTATACTTTCATTCATTATGGCTAAAAGATCAGCTTCAGCAGTATGGAAGTATTTTACAATGTTTCATGTAAGCTCGAAATAGCTAAATGTAACATCTGCAGCCAAGAAATTAGAAGAGGACCTCCGAGTACCCCAAGTAAAAATTTTCAACCAAATCTTTATGGGGGCATCTAAAATCAATCAAAGATTCAACAGAAAATATTGAAAAAGCAAGAAGAAGAATCTTAATTTTCTTATATTTTGTTTGATGTAATTCACCATTAATAAGTATAATTTTCCATTTTAACCCCTGCAGGCAAAACCCGGTTTTCCCTGATTTTTAGCCAGAGTTAATCGGGTCCGGGGCCCCGGTCGGTCCATAATTGTATCTGAGAACCAACAATTTTCCATTTTTGAAACTCTGCAAGCTCAGATATACCTCATTTGTACTAAAACAGAATGTTGAACACAGCAACTGACGCTTCCTACCGACTATATAAGTTACCTATCAAACTTGACACACGATCGCCTGTGGTGCCGCGTCTATGTTTGGGAGTTGATTTCTGTAATATTTGCCCATTCTTTTTTTCCTATTGTTTCCATATTTTTGTTCAACCCATATATATATATATATATATATATATATATATATATATATATATATATATATATATATATATATATATATATATATATATATATATATATATATATATATATATATATATATATATATATACCATAGTATATATATAGCGATATATATATAAAAACGAAAATTTTTTCAAATTTTATTTTGAGTTTGCAGTTATGTGAATAAAGTAATAAATTTTCGAATATATTTGTATAAATTTAACATGAATAACCATATATAATTGAGTAGGAAAAAGATAAAACATCGTATATTTTAAAAATTTGAAAACTTTAGTTCTTATAATTAAAAAATTTTATTTTTAATGGATATCCAGCTGGATATCCAGATAACCAGATAGCAATCAGATATCCGGCCCATTTGTACTTTATACGCAAATTACTATTTAAATTGAAAATTTGCTCTAACCTTTTTAATGTTCATCTGATTTTTATTAATTTTTTGGTGTAGATATAATTAAGTGAGTTTTAAAAATTTAATGAATGTACTTGGTTTATACCTCTTCTATAAGTAGTAAGCAGTATCCAAAATTTTGTGGCAGAGAGTAAAATTTTTTGTCAGAAGTTAAAATTTGACTTAATTTTTTAATATTCATTGAATCTTTTTAAACGAAATTATCGAAGTAAACAGAATTGAATGAGTTAAACACCTTTATTAAGGCTTTTTTTCTACAAACGAAATCCTTTTACTTCTGGGCACGTCATTTTCTATTTTGAAGAGTTGATACAATGAATTTCCCAGAATTCAAATTGTTGAGTATATAGAAGAATGCCCTTAAAGAAAGATTTTTAACATCCAGTTCATTCGACTGAAAATTAGATGTACAGTAAAAAAAAATATTTTTTAATTTTCACTTTTGACAATTTTTACTATTCCACATGATGAAAAAAATAAATAAATAAAATCTACACTTGAGATATTTTTTATTTTTGGATATGTTTTAGAGGAGCTAAGAAAGCATAAATCGAAAACTTATTAACTAGTATTTATCAAAATGCTGAAGGATTTATTGAGGTACTCACTCAAAATTGATAATTCATATTGGAATCATGTCACGTGGTTGTGTATACAGAAAAGAATCCAGAATTCAAATTTGAATTCACAAATTATGCCTACTTTGAAAAATTAATAAAAGCTTTAAATACTGTAAAAATGATTAGAGCAACTTTTTAGTATTGAAAATTTTATAATTTAACATTGAAACTTTTTTTTTAATGTATTTTTCTTTACTTTTCCATTTTAAATATTTTATATATTTATACAAAGTAAATTACATCATTTTAAAGGAAAATTCTTTTACAAAATTGTATAAAACATTACAAACAAGTTTATAAAAAATACAAAGATTCATAAATGTCGATATCAGAAGCATTTTAAATTTTGAAAATACACAAAATTTGTTAAAAGGATCTTAAAGTAAATGTAAGGAAATAGCTCACAATTATACATGTATCGTAATTATTTTTAACAGTTTTATAAGAATTAAAACTGATATTTCTAAAACAAATAAATTAAAAAATTTTTGTGAAACTATTTATTCAGATTTGCTAAAGAGAAAATGTTCAATTCCTAATAGAAAGATTTACTTGAGGAAGAACCTTGAAAATGATATCCAGCCAGAACCAGATATTGTTACATCATCATCAGTTTTTATTTACTTTTCTTATATCCGTGACTTATTTTCTAATTTTGAACTTGTGAAATACCATATATTTTATTCTTTTCCTAACATTTTGTTTTTGTCAGAGAACTAAATTTGCATGATACATTTTCCAGTGACAAATATTTTTATTCCTTACTAAAACTTATTTTGTAATTTTGGATGTAATAGTGAAATCTGTTTCCATATAAACTTTAGCACTTTTTAAGCATGTGATATCTTGAATTTTCCAACTTCGAAGTACGGTAGCTTAAACCTGTCTTCATGCTACTACAAAGATCTTGTTTTTCTGCTACTATATCCTCTGTAGATCAGGTTGTAACTGCAAGACTTAAAATTGGAATGAGTTTTTTTTTCTGTTTATACTCTGAGTAGGAGGGCCTAGCCCAAGAGGATTAATAACACTGGTCTATATCATTTTGATGACATATATTTAAGTGATTATATATCAATTTTTCAAACTGAATTCAAATCTGAAATCTGATTTTGCACATCTGGTCTACGTTTTTCCCAACATCATATTTTATTTTAATGCATTTTTTTTACTTTTTTAATGCTGATTTTTGTTCCAGCGCTGTTTTTTTTTTTTTTTTTTTTTTTTTTTTTTTTTTTTTTTTAATCTTTTTTTTTTTTTTTTTTTTTAAAGAAATTTTCTTATGCAACTATATTTTATATTAATAAATTAACAGAGAACTGTGTGTTGTAAGATTTTATTGCTATTTTTTTAGTTTTAAAATATTTATCTTGAATACAAGTTTCAAAAATAACCCAAACAAATGTGGCTACATATGTGCCAAAGTTGTGTTGCCAGGGCAACAATCTAGCATTACACCATTTGTAAAAGCCTCCACTCAGGCCTATTTTGGCCTGAAGTTGGGCGATCAAGATAATGACTTTGCCCCTCACATTTGCTTCCAAACATGTGTTGAATACCTAAGACTATGGAGCAAGGGACACGGGAAGGTATTACCTTTTGGTATATCTATGGTGTGGAGGAAAGGAAAAAATCATGTAACAGATTGCTACTTTTTCAATGACAAACTTACAAGGTAAGTAAATTGGGAGAATGTTATTTTAACTTTTAAACTCACACACATGCACAATTTGTGAGCATTCATGCCTCTCTAAATTTAATAAATGTCGATCTTTTGTTTCAGGAGTAAACAAGAAAAACAAGCACGCTGTTAAATACCCAAATGTGCCTTCTGCTATAAAACGAATCCCACATGGGCCAGTTATTCCAGTTCCAGACAGACCTTAATGCTTAAATCTTGATAAAGTTTCTGATATGTGCAATGAGGACAACTCCGAAGCATTCATTCTACCTTCATCTGGTTTCAGTGAGCGAAAACCATTTCCACATTCATAGGTCAATGATCTCACAAGAAATTTTGGATTATCAAAAGAGTCGGCCCAGCTTCTTGGCTCTCGTCTTAGAATTCAGGCAGTTCTTATTTCTTTATGAAAATTCATCGTTGTTATATTGCTCCGAGATTAAGGGTTTGATCGAAGCTTTAGGAGTTGTTTATAAACTATCTGAATGGAAACTTATTTATAGACTTATCAAGTAGAAGTCTCAAAGCTGTACTATTTCATAATGGTAATTTTCTTGGTTCTTTTCCTGTTGACTATTCTATCTAACTGATTGAAAATTATGCGATATAAAAATTATTTTTGATGCTCTCAAATACAAAGATCATCATTGGAGAGTCTGTTGTGATCTTAAGAAATGTTACTATGAATTTTTTTTTTCTTGACATGAAACTATTAGAGATTCAACTGTTACAAGTTAATGAAGAGCAATGATGCAAAAACTCAGTAAAGACAAATGTATTTAGCTCTTTTCATTTTCACAGACTATCTCTGGTATTAGGAATGCAAGGGGTTACACCAAGCATACCTGCCTTCTTTGTGGGATAGGCAGACGACAAACATTTTGAACAAATGAATAGCCAGCTCGAAAATCTTTTATACCTGGATTTCAAAATATCATTGCTAACCCATAGATTGATCCTAAAAATATTCTACTCTCATAATTGCATATAAAGCTGGGTTGATGAAAATTTTTTTAAAGTAACGAATAAACAGAATCGAGCTTTTCTTTATATAAAAAATAAATTTCCACACAAGTGATGCTAAATTGATTGCTGGTATTTTTGATGATCCTCAGCTTAGAAGTTTAATGAAAGATTCCGAGTTTGAAAAGATCATGGATGAATTGGAAAAGAAAGCTTGGGTTTATTTTAAAATATTTACTAGTAACTAGCAATGAAGTCCCTAATATAAAGCCATCGTTAGTAATTTATTTAAAAGCTTTAAGAAACCTGTAAGCTCGTACGTCGATAAAACTATTCTTTGAGATCTCATAATGGATTATTTTGCAAAAAATGGAGACTATTTTGTTTGGGATATCCGAACAATGTAGAAAAGGTATCACGGTAGCTGGGACATTCACATAATGGCCGACTACTGCTTGTGTTTCAAAAGGGATGTACTTGGAACCTCTCATATGGGAAAAGAAATTAAGTCGTCTTTTCCTATTCAAACGTGTGGAATGACTTAACAAATTATAACTAAAAAGTTAATATATTTGTAGATATAGCGTTTCATTTTAAAATTAACAATTATGGTTTAAGTGACATGAATGTTTATTTATATAGAAGTTATTTCTTATTCAAATGATTACATTCCTTAAATTTTTCAATTTTTTTTTTAAATTCCATTTTTTAAAAATTTAGAGTAAATGGTTAAACTGCAATTGTTTTTTCTTGCGTGTTACTCAATTCCAGTTTCCTTTTGAAGAATCTTTTACAGTTGCAACACTTTGCACCAAGTTGTCTATTCATGATATATGCAAAAAGGATCTAAGGAAAAGAACAGAGTATGAGAAATAAAAAAATTTCCATATCAAGAAAAATTGACCCATTAGAGGAAAAGTAAAATAATTTTCGTGATTAGTGAGCTCAATTTCTGTAGAATTCGTTTAAAAACAAAAATAAAATATTTCAAAAGTACACTAGTGTAATAATAATAATAATGATGTGGAAACATCATGCTTATGTTTATGTAATTTCATTGTAATGAAATGGAAAAGAAAGCTTGGATTCATTTTAAAATATTTACTAGTTTACTAGTAAATATTTTAAATTAAAAAAAAAAAAATAAAAAATAAAATGCAATATTTATATTGCATTTTAATTTTTATTCTTGGATAATTATCAATTATACTAATACTTTAACTTAAGAATTAACGTTTACCCATAGCGGTTGTCTTATTTATTTACCCATTCCTTAATTAACTTCTCTGGAAAGTGTGGTTGCTAAACTTTTGATGCATAATTTCAGTATAGGCCAATTTGAGAGATTTGACATCATCATCGGGAAAAATATTTGGTATTACCCCTTTCCCCTGGATTTTTAAATTATTTTATACTCAGCACCATATCCCGCATGATGCAGGGTGGTGTCGGCTGCAGAAAGTATTCATATTCCTAAAACTGTACATGGGAAGGGAGAAATACTGGTTAAGAGGGTTCCCAGACTCTAGAATCATAAGAATATATAATATATATATATATATATATATATATAATATATATATATATATATATATATATATATATATATATATATATATATATATATATATATATATATATATATATATATTAGGGATGGAGTGAAGTATCGGTATCGGCAGTATCGGCACATTTTTTGGTATCGGTATCAGTATCGGCTAAAAATGGCCGATACCGATACCAGATTTTTTTCGTCCCTTTGGCTTAATTAAATTATGTAATTTTTTTATTAATATTACGTAATATTTTGAAACGCCGTTTCGCGATAATTTTGTTTCCCGAACATTATATGTTGTTTTCCACAAAAAGTTTATTTTTTTAAATGCAAAAAATTGTTTTTCAATTTATTTTCACGCCATTTACTTCTTACCATTTGGTTTGTTTTCTTAAATATTTTATTTTTATTTTAATCCTTGATTAATCCGTTAGTAACATATTAAGATGGTAACCAAGGTACATATATATATATATATATATATATATATATATATATATATATATATATATATATATATATATATATATATATATATATATATATATATATATATATATATATATATATATATATATATATATATATATATATATATATATATATATATATATATATATATATATATATGTGTGTGTGTGTAGGGAGAACGTATCGCCGTCCAAAGCGATGCAAGTACCCTTTATTAGGCATACTCCGGGAGTGACAGTATGGTTTAGAATCTAGACCATTTCGTTTCACTTCCTAGCCCTTTGGTTCGTTCCTTTTCGCTTTTCACCTTCTCAGAGGGTCTCTAATGTACCCTCGACTCATATTGGAGTGTCTATGCTCCCACTTCTCCTTCCCCCTACTTCCTTCTCATGTTCCAAATTTACAAGCGCTTACTCGTCAAATACCTTTGTAAAAAAAAAAAAAAAAAGGTTAAACTCAAAGCAGCCTCAGAGATGCTTCGAGGAGCGGCGTTCTTTTTAAAGTTTTCAAATCTCAATTGGAAGCATCTCAATTCTTCAAATCTTATCTTTGATCGCTAGGATGACTTCCATAAGAAACGCTGTACTGGTGATCTCTTTCTATTCTCTCTGACTCTTGGTCTTCCACTCTACGGCATTTCGGGGAATCTTTTGCTATCGCGCTGGATATTTCGAAAGCCTTCGATAGGGACTGGTACAAATCTTTGATTTCTAAACTTCCCTCTTTCAGAATTTATCCTTCTCTTTGATTTTCTTTCTGATCGATCTATAGCTGCTGTTGTAGACGGCCACCGTTCATACTTTAAATCTGCTAATAGTGGTGTTCCTCTTTATTCTGTCCAATCCCCAAAACTTTTTAAACTTTTCATTAATAATCTCTCTCTCTATTACTTCATCATCTATCCGATCCTATGCTGATGACCTCACCAATCATTACTCCTTTCAGTTTGAAAGGCGCCCCTCCCAGCAACAGTTATTTGACACTAGAAAAGTTGACTTGGAAATATCTGAGGAAGAAATTGAGGAAGAGGAAGAGAAAACATTGTTTTTTTCAATGCCTCAAAAACTCAATTCCTCCATATCTCTACTCGAGACTATCTTCTACAAAACTATAACATCTTCAAAAACACGCAACTCAAGCCTTCATCTGTCCTTAATAATCTCTAGTGGTCTTTCTTGGAAGGATCACATTACTTCTCTTTCTAAACAAGCTTCTAATAGGTTGAGTATTCTGTTGCGCATTCGTGATTTTTTTACGTCAATCCAGTTGCTTTATCTTTATAGGGTGTTGTTCTCCCCTGTATGGAATACGCCTCATACATCCGGAGTAGTTCCACTCACACAGCTCTCCTTGACAAGGTGGAGTCTGGCTTTTCGTCTTAAGAACTCTTCCTTTCTCACTAATTCTCTCCAATCTCTTTCTGCCCGCAGAACTGCTGCGTAACTCACTATATACAATCGCTAGTACAATGGACACTGTTCTTCTGAACTATCCCGTTGCTTTTCTCCTCCATTGAGAACACGTTGGTGTAACACGATATTCTACACAGTCTTATCCTTTCTCTGTTCAACTGTCTGATCCTAGACTTAACCGCTATGCCTAATCTTATATACACAACAACTGGTAAAGTCTGGAACACACACTCTTTTTCTATTTTAACGATTAGGTTCTGATATGGACCCAACTCTGGTGGAAATTAGTAGTTTTCTGGTCTTTACCCACCAGAGGAGATATAATATATATATATATATATATATATATATATATATATATATATATATATATATATATATATATATATATATATATATATATATATATATATATATATATATATATATATATATATATATATATATATATATAGAGAGAGAGAGAGAGAGAGAGAGAAGTTAAGAGAGGTGATAAGTTTTGCTGAAAAGCTAAAAGAGGTGGGATTGATCGTGAATGTTGAAAAGACAGAACTGTTAATAATTAGAAAGGGAGGAAGAGGAGCTTGTGCTGAAGGTGCATGGCGAGGAGGTGATTGTGG
Organism: Armadillidium nasatum; assembly: GCA_009176605.1. NCBI lineage: Eukaryota > Metazoa > Arthropoda > Malacostraca > Isopoda > Armadillidiidae > Armadillidium > Armadillidium nasatum. Next base: position 48,120 of record SEYY01000699.1, read on the forward strand.
TAGAGAGATGTGAATATTTGGGGAGGAGAAAGTATTCACAAGGGAATGAAGTAATATGCTGGAAATCACCAACTGGATGGAGAAATACGGAAGAATGGTGTGAGCGCTGTACCAGTCTTGGCAGACAAAAGAATGGATATAGGAGTAAAGAAAGTAATTTTTGAAAGTACTCTAACCTCAATTTTGTAATATGGAACGGAGACTTGGAGTGCGACAACAAGAGAAGAAAGCAGAATTCAAGCAACAGAGATGAGGGTGTTGCGTTTGATGGTGGGAAGAACCAGGAAGGAGAGGATAAGAAGCGAAAGAATTAGATAAAGTATAGGGGTTGAACCAATTAATCAAAAGATAGATGATGTAGCAAGACTGAGATGGTTGGGACACGTGTGGAGGATGCAGGAGGGGAGAGAGACTAGAGGGAGGTGAGAGTGCAGGCCAAGATTAAGAAGACCGAGAGGGAGACAAATGAGAGATGAATGGAGTCAGTTCGGGATTCACTGAGGCGCATCAGCTGCCTATGATGGAACAGTTGGTGGCAGATGGAATTATTTACGACAGATCTAGATAGAGACGAGTGCTGGCCCCACTGACAGGCCCCTAGAGCCTTACTTGGATCTGATATATATATATATATATATATATATATATATATATATATATATATATATATATATATATATATATATATATATATATATATATATATATATATATATTATTATAAGTAAAAAATTGGTATCGGTATCGGTGAAATTGAAAGTCTTGGTATCGGTATCGGTAAAAATTTTGGTATCGCTCCATCCTTAATATATATATATATATATATATATATATATATATATATATATATATATATATATATATATATATATATTATATATATATATATATATATATATTATATATATATATATATATATATATATATATATATATATAATATATATATATATATATATATATATATATATATATATATATATATAAGAAATTTGTATGTTGGGATTTCTTTAATTATGAGATGACGATGAACACGCGAATCAGCTAGACACATCATTAGATTCTAGAACGGTAATTAGCAAAGGAAAGTCAATAAATGATTTTAGAATATATTTAATAAGGTAGCGTAGTTTTAAATATCCGAGATCTCTTTGGAGGACGTTCCGTGAGTTCGACAACTTTAGTTATAATATCATAATAGGCCTTTAGAAATTTACTTCTCTTGAGGAATCATCTTGAGTAAGATCTTAGAAGAGACTAGTTATAATCTTCTTGAAGAATGGATATTTACCTCTGCCATATAGCTAGAGGTTACTCTTGCAAGATAGCTAAGAGCTCCATTTGATGTTCTTCTATATCATTCGTTCATCTTCTTGATTAGTCTTCCATGGATTGATTCGATGTTTGTTGTATCTTGATCCCTCGTAAATTAATTGAATTCATAAAAATTCACCGTCCTTTATATAATCGTATAGGCTATGTTCTCTACGATTTTTATATACAGAAAATAAACTTCTTATAATATAAAACAATAAATAAATAAGTGTTAGATTTGAAGTCCAATTTATGAATGGGATAATTCCATTCATAAATTTAAACTTTCACATGATATATTTTTCAAAGAGAAATAAGGAAAGTTCAGTTCATTATAGAATCTGAACTTTACAATATATATATATATATATATATATATATATATATATATATATATATATATATATATATATATATATATATATATATATATATATATATATATATATATATATATATATATATATATATATATATATATATATATATATATATATATATATATATATATATATATATATATATATATATATGCTCTCTAGATATACAATCATTCTTCACCAATATACCCTTACAACTCACTCTTGACCTCCTCATTCAACATATATATCAACACAGTACAGTATTCCACAATTTCGACAAAAACACATTTACTTCACTACTGAATTTAGCCACCACCGATTCTTATTTCATCTTTGACACCACCACCTTTCAGCAGCGCGATGGGGTGGCAATGGGTTCCCCCCTAGGCCCCATTCTGGCAGATTTTTTCATTTATCATCTAGAATCATCCTATCTTTCAGCATCCTCTCCTGTCTCTCCCCCCATATTTTACAAAAGGTATGTGGATGATATCTTCTGCCTCTTTCCTTCCGCTGAACAAGCACAAGACTTTCTATGCACCCAAACATACGTTATACTATAGAAATGGAACAACATAATACTCTTGCCTTTCTTGATGTCTCCATCAAGAGAACACCCCACACCTTCCTCACATCAGTATTCAGAAAACCTTCCTTTCCTCCTTCTGTTACCAATTTCTATAGTGCCTCTCCCTACAATTATAAAATCAACACCATCCTCACATTCATACATAGGGCATGCAATCTTTCGTGAACATATTTTAATTTACATTTTGAATTAAACTTTCTACAGAACCTTTTCAAAACGTATAACTTCCCGCCAAATCTGGTTTCCAAGCATATTTTTAACTTCCTAAATGCTAAATATCATCCTTCTGCTCCATCCAGCACAGCGTCAAAAAAGACTATCTATTTCAAATTCCCTTACCTTGACCAGTCCACCATTTCTCGTACATCCAAACTACGGAAATCACTTTCACATCACTATCCCCACCTTGACCTTCGCTTTACCTACAACACCTCTCTCAAAATATCTTCCTTCTTTCCTTATAAATCCTCTCTTCCGTTTCCGCTTAGATCGTCAGTTGTGTATAAATACTCCTGTCCCTCCTGTACGAAGGGCTACATTGGCTCCACAACAAGACTTCTAAGAACCCGCATTCATGAACACCAAGGTTTATCACATCGCACCTCTCTGCCTATCACCTCTCCCTCACATTCAAACATTCGTGCTCATGCTCACTCCTGTGGCACAATTCCACTTCCCCAACATTTTTCCATTCTAGATTCTGCCACAGATACCGTGTCCTTACTCATTCTGGAGTCCATATACATCTCAAAACACAAACCATACCTCAACAGCAACCAACAAGCTCACCCCCTGTACACTCTTTAACGGGCTGCAAATTTAGCACACTTCCTCCCCTCCTATGGCTATTACACACTTTAATATTTGGACTCTTCCTCCTGATCCCCACCCTTTCTTCCCGTTTTGATTACTCCTTCCTCTCAGGAGTAAAATACTTAGCCATGATGATATCCTGTTTCCATAGTGTCATATATTAATGGATGTCTGTTAGTTTGTGAACGTCTAGATATGTATGTATGTATCTATGGATGTACATCTGTACATGGGTGAAAATATATGCATGTGTGGATGTATGTACAAATGCATGTGTGTATGTATCCTTATATGTATTTATATATGTATGTGTGCGTCTGCATATGTTCAGGTAATTGTGCATGCCTGTGTATTTGTTGTGTTTTGTATGTTTTATGTGTGTATATGCATGTACATTTGTGCAGGTGTTTGCATGTATGTATGTATATTTCTGCTAGTAAACTAAATCTATACTTCCATTCTGACTTAATTTCCCATAACTTACTCATTACAAATTTCGGTATTACCAACCAAGTACCTTTTCAAATTCAATCTAAATACACTATCATATTCCATACAGTTTTCATTAGTTCCTATCTATATATCCAGTTTATAAAAACTATTTTTTATTGTTGTTACTGTTATTATTGTTATCATTATTATTAATATTGTTATCGTTATTAATTTTTATTATTATTATTATTATCAGTGTTCGGTTTATTATTATTATTGTTGTTGTTACTAGTATTGTTTTTTATCAATTTATCAATTATTATTATTATTTATTCATCAATCTTTGTCCTTTGTGCAATTTCCATAGTATAGTTAATAATAATTATGTGTTCTTTTCATTGCAGCTCTCTGTTTATACTTACCATTTTGATATAAATTCTCTTGATGATGGTTCAGTTGAACCGAAACGTCAGATTTAATATTAATTATAAAATATGAGACTTTAATATAAATTATGAAAAATATGGATAATGTAATAATTTTCAAAAGTTTTAAGACCAGTGAAAATAAACAATAATAAACTAATGTTACGTTCATTTTTAGCCATCTTATTTCTGATAAAAATTACGCTCAATAGGAGCACAATATATATATATATATATATATATATATATATATATATATATATATATATATATATATATATATATATATATATATATATATATATATATATATATATATATATATATATATATATATATATATATATATATAGAGGGACCGACCGGGGTTGGAATTTGGCCGGGGCCTGGATTCTGGCTGGGGTTTCCTAAAATTTGCAAAGAGGTGAAAAGCACTGAAATTTAAGGTTAAGAAAATTAGATATAAGGTTTATTTAATTGTAAGAAAGGAGTAGAATAGCCAACATTCACTTAAATTAATGATTATTTGCATTTTCTCAAAAAAAAAAAATCAAAAAATTACAGTTTTGTATAGTTAAAGTTTAAAAAAAGTACAAAAATTAAAAAAAAAAAATATTCTAATTCATAATAGTGATTCAACAGGTTTACTTAAGTAAGACCCTATGGTAAAGTTTGAAAAAATGTAAGATATAAAATTATCAATTTAACCTGTATTTATACATATTGTTATTTTATTGCCATGTATCAAACTTGTATCATTTAGCTGCATTATTTAAAAATTATTATTTTGTTTATACTTTCAGTCAATATGGCTAAAAGATTTATATTGAATACTTTACAATGTTTCAGGATAGGCTCGAAACCGCTAAATGTTAACATCTGCAGTCAGAAAATTAGAAGAGAACCTCCGGGTGCTACAAGTAAAAAATTTTCAACCAAATCTTTTTGGAGTATCTAAAATCAAAACACAAAGATGAACATTCACTAGCAGAAAAGGAGCGGTCAAAAGAAACAGAAAAGGAAAAAAATCTTAATTTTCTTATATTTTGTTTGAAAATTTTTTTTATTATTTGACTGATTGAGCTGAAATTTCCAAAGTATGGGAATTTTTTCACGAAGTTCTGAGTTGATTTCGAGCATTTTTTTGAGTCTATAACGGTTTGAAACTTATTTGGACCCAAAGTTGAAAAAAATAAATAACTGGATCAAACCACTGGTCCACATGAGCTGAAAATTTAGCTGAATAGCTTTGCCCCAATTTCTTGCATTGGTGGGAAATAGGTTTTTGATATCACGTCTAGAAAAAAGTTATATAAGCACTTGAAAAAAAAATTTGCGAAAATCGTACCCTTCTGGAGGAAAAAATTATTTATAAAAAACGCTACCTACTATTTTTTTTTATTTGTGAATATTGTTTAGAAGAGGGCAGGGCAACAATATTTATTAGTGCATATTTAAATGCTCTTTGTTTGAAGCGAGATATAGCCTCTCAAACTTTGGGAATTTTTGAAATTTGGCCAAAAATGGACCTTTTTGAAGGCTATATCTCAAAACCAACGAATGTCATCGAATAAAGTACATAGAGGAATTTGTAGCCCCACCCCTCCTCTATACACACCAAAAATAGGAAATGTCATAGTTGTATTTTTTTTTTTTAAAAAATTTTTTGTCTGAAAAGGTGGATTTTTTTAGTTCAAAAAAAATTTTTTTTTTCTATAGTTGGTCAGTTTTTGGCTTATAACATTTTTCCTATAACTCTGGGAACAAAAGTCTATTAGAGACTTTTGTATCCCATTTAATTTTGAATAAATAGTCCAATTTTCAGCTCATTCTAAAAAGTGGTTTGGCACCGCCATTCAATTAAAAAAGGGTAAAATTTCAAAAAAAAAAAAAAAAAAAACTTTTAACCGTAATAGACTCGGAAAAACGCTAGAAATGGACTTTTCTTACCGGTAAAAAATCTATATAACTGAAAGTTTCAGCAGAATCGGCTGAAAATTAAAAAAAAAAAAAAAATTTAAGTATAATTTGCCATTTTAACCCCGGTTTTCCCTGATTTTTGGCCGGGGCCGGGGCCCCGGTCGGTTCATATATATATATATATATATATATATATATATATATATATATATATATATATATATATATATATATATATATATATATATATATATATATATATATATATATATATATATATATATATATATATATATATATATATATATATATATAGGTATTCTTCCAACTTTGTATCATCCTTACTGGTAATTACAATTTCTTCAATGTTTTGACCATCGTGATGTGCATTTCTTTGCTTGATGATGTTCATCTTGGCTTCAGAAGAGGTAAAGCTATTATTATTATTATTATTATTATTATTTGGGAAAAGTTATTGAGCTTGAGTGTGAATGTACTTTAATTAATCATTTAGAATGATTTTGTGCAATGTACTTTAAAATTAAATTTTTTAAAAAATTTATATATATATATATATATATATATATATATATATATATATATATATATATATATATATATATATATATATATATATATATATATATATATATATATATATATATATATATAACCCTATTGAAGGAGAAATTTACTTCGTGTTAATAACATTGACAAATTTATGTTTAGATTTTATTTAGATTATATTGTTAAAGTTGAATGTTTTCCCTAAGTTTTTGAACGTACCCAACGATTTGATTAAATTTTTGTTGAGAGCGAGTTAGAGTGTAGACACTACTTTAGTGAATAACCTCATAATTGCAACTTTAAATTTGCTTTTAGTAGGAGGAGGAAAATAGTGACCAGTTAACCAACGGAATTTATACCGTAGTTAAGGAGGAACCTTTGAAATCTTCAATTTAAAAAAGAACTGCAACATATTTTTAAAACAAATTTTTGTGCTTGTTTTCTTTACACCGTATCCTTGATTTAAAATGAAAAATTTATAGCACAAATATAGAAGACAAAATAAAAGAATAAACATTGTAAATTTGGAAGGCTCGTTAAAATTAAAAATGAGATAGAGCTAACAACCATTTTTAGTTTTTAACATTAATTAAATAATTCATTCTATTGCTATGTCTTTGTTTTGTCTTTGTTCTGCTTTTTTCATAAATTCTTTTGTATGTTTAAAAAAAAAAAAAAACTTAATATCAAATCCTCTGAGTCTGTAAATATTTATACCTGCTCCACCATTACAGCATTCCATTATTAGCTGCTGCTCTCAAAGTTCACTTGTGAAATTTATGAAAGAATAGAAGAGGAAAAGAATTTCTTCTTACTAATCCTTGTTTATTTTTTTTTTTTTTACTTTCAATTATGAATATGAAAAAGTAAAACTTAGTTTTTGCGCCTTCACCAAAACTTACGGTGAATTCACTACTTCAAAGCCCTGCTTGATAATTTACCTATTAATAGTCCAGATAAGCAAAATTTTAAGTAAAGAATAAAAAAAAAAAAAAAAATTTGCTAAAACCTAAACTGACATGATTTATCTGATAGAGATGAATTGGCCTTTTGGAATAAATGTGAGTTACTGACTGATTACCAGTTAATCAACCACAAAAAGTCAATTACCAACCAATTAATCGGACCTTCTCTATTTTCAGTGCACGAAATGTATTTTTCTTCATATATATCAATTATAGTAGATCTTACATTGCGAAATGAAAAGCCAATTTGGGTCTCTCTTTTAAATTTGTTCACATTAAAGAAAGAAAAGTGCTAAAAATTAATGAGGCAAAATTTTAATAAGTAGCTAGATTATATATATCGTTTCTACGAATTGATATATTCTTCTGGTATTTATTTATTTTTTTAAACACTGAAGAAAATTACAGTTGTTTCTTTTTTTGAGGGAGGGGTGAAACTTTTTGTTTCTTTTATTTTCCTGAAGCAGTAAAGATTGTAGCTATTGAATATGCCTTAGAAATTCTTATTGTTTTAGACCAATAACCTGCTTATAAATAAATGGTTTATGACTTGTAATAAGTTAATTGTTAGGTAAGGTGTTTGATGTTAAAATTGCTCACCTTATCATCCTAAATCTTCTCATATCTATTTTTTAAATATTTATTTTATTATTATTCATGATCGCAGAAGTTGAAATGGCAAGCTTAATCACCTGCTTGTTCAGCTTAGTTTTTCTTTATGCTAAACATTGACTTGACTCATTTTTATTTTTGTTCAAGATCTTAATATCTTTTCACTCTTTCTTACCAAGATAGAGATATAAATAAAATGTCTGTTTAACTATTCATTATAATTTTGTAAACTAGATGAAATTTCCTTAACGTTTCTTTGCACCAATCTAGTCGAGAGACCAAAGAATCATATCGACTTTTGCCCAATAATACTCCAAAAGGTGCTATAGATTTTTATTTTTTTTTATTTTAATGTGCACTTTTATATTCTGAATAATTAGAGTAACGATATATATCAAGTATAGAAAAAAATTCTACCATCAGTTTCAGTAAATTACGATTAGAGGACCACTTGAAATGCTTTTTGCTAATACCTTCCCAATATTAATTAAGTTAATTCGTTTGATCGTCTTCGAGTTATCTTGTATTTTTTTTTGCTTTCAAAATTTGTATACCTTTTAATATATTTAATTTATCTAACTAAACTATACCTCAAATTTATCCATTTTAAAAGAAAAGTAGTAATACTGTGCTGAGTTCTATTTAGTTTGTCAGAATAGAAATTGGAAAAGTTAAAAACTTTTCATAGATGGAAATCAAGTATTAAGAGTGAGTCAGTGCTGTAAATCGGAGTTTGAGTAGGATTTTTTCCTTTCGAGTTCAACCTTTGTTGATAATTAATATTTTTTTCCCATTTAGAATATGATTTCTCCAGTGGCTTCATCAAGACTTTGAAGACACTCTTTTACCTTGCTCTCAAATGGTTGGGCTTCGGTGCTCTTACTTATTATTCTCTGGCCTACTTTTCTATCAGAATATCTCCGAACGGATGGATCGATAGTGATATCGGTAAGATTTATTCCATTAACATGTGCCATAAATCTTATTTGTACTGAAATTTTAAGTTGGGTTTTGTATTTCCTGTCTTGTAATTTAAAACATTGCTTATTTAAAATAATTTTAAATTAAAAGAAAAGCTTGTATTGTAAATCTTGATATTTTTATTATTATTTATTACTATTTAATGTTATGAAACTCTGCAATTTGTTTTGTTTAATGCTTTACGTTTACGTTATTGAGTTCATTAATTTTATTTATTTATTTATTTTTTTTGACCCTTGTAACTGAAATGACCTAGTTAAGATTGTCTTTTTTATTGTTTATATTTTTTCTCTGAAGGAAATGCAACAATTTTTCTGGCTCCTCTACCTCACGCTCTTTCTTGTACTGCAAAAAATATCTAACGTAGCTTTGCCTTAATCTTTTCCTCCACTAGTATCTTCGAACGACATAATTGCCAATTTACCTTCCTCTAAAGCTTCAAGTAAACTACCTGAAATTTCAATTTGACAATTTCTGAGCTATTCCGCCCTATCTTTCATTCAATAACTCATTTCAGACTAACTTTGTGATCTCTCTAAAAAAAAAAAAAGTTCTCTCTCTCTCTCTCTCTCTCTCTCTCTCTCTCTCTCTCTCTCTCTCTCTCTCTCTCTCTCTCTCTCTCTCTCTCTCTCTCTCTCTCTCTCTCTCTCTCTCTCTCTCTCTCTCTCTCTCTCTCTCTCTCTCTCTCTCTCTCTCTCTCTCTCTCTCTCTCTCTCTCTCTCTCTCTCTCTCTCTCTCTCTCTCTCTCTCTCTCTCTCTCTCTCTCTCTCTCTCTCTCTCTCTCTCTCTCTCTCTCTCTCTCTCTCTCTCTCTCTCTCTCTCTCTCTCTCTCTCTCTCTCTCTCTCTCTCTCTCTCTCTCTCTCTCTCTCTCTCTCTCTCTCTCTCTCTCTCTCTCTCTCTCTCTCTCTCTCTCTCTCTCTCTCTCTCTCTCTCTCTCTCTCTCTCTCTCTCTCTCTCACACACACACACACACACACACACACACACACACACACACACACACACAGGTGGAGTTCTGTTGCATCAATCTCCTTATATTCTCACTATTTGGAGAGCTTGTGCTCTTCGTCTTTCCATCTAGTCTTATCTCTTATTCGTATAAGTTTCTGACCCCAAACTTAACTCAATGTTTAATCTTCATCTACACAGGTAAACTCTGGAACACACTCTCCTTATCAATTTATTCAATGTTTTTGGTGTTTCCTATATTTTCAAACGTGTGTATCAATACATGTCATTATTTAATTTGAATCTGCCATATGGATTTTTACAACTCCAGTGGAATTTAATAGACCATCAATCTTTACCACTCTGTGATATATATATATATATATATATATATATATATATATATATATATATATATATATATATATATATATATATATATATATATATATATATATATATATATATATATATATCCTGGTGGGGACATAGCAACCTTGTGAAATTCAACTCTTTAAAAACTCAACTTCTTCACATCTCCCTCTCAAAAACACCTCCTAACTTTCCTATCTTCTTCGATGGCTCTCCCGTCTCACCTGTAAATAACATTAACATTCTTGGTCTTAACATAAACAATAAACTGTCTTGGAAACCTCATATCACAATGGTTGTTAAAGCGGCCTCTAAAGAAGCTGGGAATTCTGTTCAGGTTGCGAGAATTTTTTTCTTCTAAACAGTTACTCCAAATATATAAGGGTCTTATTCGCCCTTGTATGGAGTACTGTTCTCACATTTTGGGGGGCTCCGGCTCCTCCTCTCTTCTGGATAGGGTTGAGTCTAAAGCTAAGAGATTAATAAACTGTCCCCTACTTTCTAACTCTCTTGACCCACTATCTCTGCGACGTGACGTTGGCGCACTATCCCTTTTCTATAGGTACTACAATGGAAGGTGCTCGAGGGAATTGGCCTCTCGCATTCCTCCACCGTTGCGTCGTCCTCGTTGCACAAGGGGTGCCCTGCTTTCGCACCAGTTTTGTGTGGATGTAGGAAACCCCAGGCTGGCCCGTTGTGGTGCCTCCTTTTTTCCAGCCACCTCTGCTTCTGTGGAACTCTCTACCATCATCTATTTTTCCTCCTGTATTTAATCTTCCTCTCTTCAAGGCTTCCGTCTGTGCCCACCTGAGGGATGTGCGTTAGGTCTGTGTTTGAATGTTTTTATTTTTTATTTTTGTGTGTGCCCCCTCCTTGAAAAGGGCTATGCCCGTGAGTGGCGGTGTTCTGTAAAAAAAAAAAAAATATATATATATATATATATATATATATATATATATATATATATATATATATATATATATATATATATATATATATATATATATATATATATATATATATATATATATATATATATATATATATATATATATAGTATTTAACCGAAGTCAATTTGATTCATGGGTGTCAAAAGTAGTTCCATTGAGTATGGCTTTGGGAGCAACCTCTCTTTTGATAACTATCGCCGAAGCTCTTACGTCATCTCTCTTTGAAGTGAAAGGAGGCTTGAAAAAAGTGGCTGCTTTCTTCACAACTACGGGATACTCTTTGGTCGTTATTATTTTGTTCGGAATGAGCTTGGTGAGTTACTTTTTCTTCACTTAATTATACTAGTAAATTAGGGCACATACAAATCCTTAAAAGGGGAAAAGAAAATTATTCTTCTGCAGTCTTTTAACTAGAATAGATAGATAAATTAAAATAAATAGAATTTATTATCTTCATAAAGGCCTTGTGAACCTAACTGAATTAGACATCAAGGCTGTGGGACTTAAGCTGAAATCAGAATCAGTGGATACATAGATTGTTATTTGTAACGGAAAATTTCTGTTAAAGGATGCTTGTTTTGGAAACAAGGTTTGTAAAGCAAATTTGGAGCACTCCATCTAATTTTAAATCAAAGGGAAATTCTTTAGTAGTTTGTAAGTGAATATAGCTTGTCAATATGTTTATTTTAAGGATCACTTTGTGATTAAAGATCATGTTAACTGCATTTTAATTTTGGTTACTTTACAAAAGAAAAACTTAATCAGAAACCATTTACTTTTCTTGTCTCATTCCTTTTGAAAAGTTGTGTAAATTTCGATTTTGAATCCACAATGAAATTAAAGTGGAAATTCTAAAAATAAAATGTTATTAGTGAGATATTTAAAGCAGTAAAAAAGAAAAAACTTTGTATTAATATTTATAATATGGATGTGGAGTTAATAGTAGTTGTATTTAAATTACGTAAGCAGTAAAAATTTTAAAGTAAAAGGTAAATTAAAATACGAAATCTGTTCCGTAATAATAATTTGAATGGGCATGGAGTAATTAATTAAAATCTTCAATTTTTTTTAAAGCAGTAAGACCTAGCTTATTAAAAATTGCAATGTTATAAATAGCTTGATAAAAAGAAATTAAAGAAATTCACAATTTTATTTAAAACTTTATTTAAAAATTGTTTGAACCCTAAGGGAATATTATGTTATTAGGTTTCATAGGATTACAGTAGGAATAAGTTTAATTTTTGAAAGTATTTTGAAAGATGCTAAATGCTTATTACAAAAGAATGGAAATAATAATGAGGAAGTAAAATTGTTCAATTATTTTTTAGAACTGAATTTAGAATTACTTTAATTGTGTTTGAATAAACGCGGTCTAAACATATCAATAGAATGGTTAAAATAAGTTTAAGAGAGTTTGATATACATTTAAACTCTTTGTAAAAAGTTAATTGAAAGTTCTTGTTTTTTTATTTAATGTAAGAAAAGTAAAATGAAAGTTTTTTTGAAGTTTAAAGTTGGAATGTTATTAAATAACTCAGAAAGAGATTGGAAAGATTATCTTAAATAAGAAATAGCATGGAAATAGGAAGAGAGTAAATAAAGGCGAGATATTAAAAATAACCCTAATGAATATCAACGAAATGTATATAAAAAGTGAAAAGGTCTGAAAATTATAAACATCGGAAACAAGTGTTGATTGCTTACATAAATTAAAACTGAATAAAATAAAAATTTGAAGCAGAGGAAACTTATAGGAGGAGCAGTTAAAGAAGTGAATAGGAAAACCATTTTGAAAATCTTTTTTATATGTATATAAAAGACTGACCAAATTGAGACTTTAGGTTAATTAGGAAAAAAGTTACGTAGTGAAAAGCATAGGAATGAGGATTTGTAACTAAGGTTGAAGTACAAAGAGAATAAAGACGCAGAAATAAATTTCAAAATTTAAAGACATGAACCAGAAGAAAACCTTACGAAATGAACCTATTAACATTTTGTTTTATTTTAATATATTATGCTTTTCACCAAGCAACATGTTTACAAAATTTTACATATAAGTGATTAAACCTGCAATATATATCTTACTAAAATATTTTCTCATTTATGAAGGCATTTGAAATATATTTTTTTTCTTCCGTAAACAGGTTCCATTTAGCACACTGCACCCACCTTCAAAGGAAGTGATATGGCCCGCGTTTAGGAAGTGGCATGAAAATACCAAAGACCTTCAGCTTTCAATCCCCTACGGTCTTTTTCGCCACATGACTGGTGTTGGAGGAAGGCCGGAGATTGTAATTGAAGGTTCGAATAAAATCGAAGGACCTTGGGTTGAATTTGAATTTCCATATAAGCCAGGAAAACTTAGTAGAGCGCCTCCTTTTGTGGGTTAGTTAACTTTTACTATTTTTTACTTCATTTCATGACAAAAACATAAACTGCATCCCACTCTCCCATCCATTTATTATTTATTTTGAAATTAGCATGGAACACGTTATAAAACATCTACTCATTCTATTTGTCAACAATATTTAATAAGTAATATTAACAATGGATATTTTTAGGTAATTGTAAGAAATGAAAAAAGTTAATTCATTGAGCCAGTGGACTTATCTCATTCAATATTATTATTATTATTATTATTAGTACTACTACTACTAATGTCCAAAATTATTTTAGCTCCTCACCAACCTCGCGTTGATTGGCAAATGTGGTTTGCTGCACTTTCTTCTTATAAGCAGAATCCATGGCTTCTCTCTATGGTTCATAGAATACTTACGGGCGAAAAAAGCGTCCTTAATTTCCTCGACCGTAATTCTCCCTGGAGACAAAAACCTCCGAAGTATATTAGAATACAGAAGTATTTATACCATTACACTTCTAGTAGGTAGGTATTTTATATACTAAGTTCGGATTATTCTAATGAAACTTGGTGTAAAATATTTATATAAAATAAACCATAATTTTATTCTTTTGTCTTTGCCAAAATGCCAAACCTTGGCTACCAGAACAAGAAATTTATTATTTTAACTTGCAAGTTTTATTCAATTTGATTAAGAGATTAAAGAGTAGAGGCAATCAAACAGGCAAATACTGTGATGTTGGAGTTGGAGCTCTTAAAAGGGTGCCGTGTCTGTGATTTTCCCATAAATAATAATACAAAATGTAAATATGAGCTTCAAGTTAAAGAACACCAGTTGTCAGAAGCAGTTTTATTTCTAAGGATAAGTTGGTTGTAGTATTTAAGGTTTTTTTTTTTTCTTAAAAATGTTTTCTGAAGACATTTATGTTTCGTTTACTTTTGTTTCATTGTTTTATATTGAGATATCGTACGTAAGTTTCTCTGATGTTTTTGCAAATTAATAACACGTCTTACACCAGTTAATAGATTAAATTTTTTTTCATTATTATTATTTCGTAAGCCATTGTACTTAATTGTTTTTCTTTTAAAATAATTGAAGCATATTAAATCAACAAGCTATCAATTTTATAAAAATAGATTATTTTATTTATTTTTGGATCCATTGTGAAATGTATACAAAAGCTCTTGTAATTTTTTAAAAAATTTTAGGTAACAAAGAATAGAAGTTACTACCACTTGAATTATGTCATAAAGATTGATAGCAATTTAAATTTAAATTATTTTACATCTAACTAGGGACCGACCGGGGCTGGAATTTGGCCGGGACCGGGGTTGTGGCCTGGTTGCCTAAAATTTGTAAAGAGGTCAAAAGCGCTTAAATTTTACTTTAAAAAAATTAGATATGTATTTAATTGAGGTTTATTTAATTACAAGAAAGGCGTAGAATGGCCAACATTCACTTAAATTAATGATTATATGCATTTTCTCTGAAAAAAATACAGAAAATTACAGATTTTTTATAAGTACAAAAATTAAAATAAATTTTTTTTGGATTCATAATAGTAATTCAACAGCTTTACCTAGGTAAGACCCTAATGTAAAGTTTGAAAAAATGTAACATATAAAATTATCAATATAACCTGAATTTATACATATCATTGTTATTTTATTGCTATGTATCAAACTTGTATCAATTAGCTATATTATTTCAAAATTATTATTATGTTTATACTTTGTCAATATAGTTAAAAGATCAGTCCGGGTGCTACAAGTAAAAAAATTTCAACTAAATCTTATGGGGTATCTAAAATCAAAACAAAAAAAAACATTCACTAGCAGAAAAGGAGCGGTCAAAAGAAATAGATAAAAAGAAAATTTTAAAAAAGCAAGAAGAAAAATCTTAGTTTTCTTATATTTTGTTTGAATTTTTTTTTTATTATTTGACTGAGCGGAAATTTTCAGGGTATAAGCATTTTTTCCAAAAGTTCTGAGTTGATTTCGAGCATTTTTCTGAGTCTGTAACGGTTTGGAAGTTATTTAGACCCAAGTTGAAAAAAAATAAAACTACTGGTTCACATGAGCTGAAAATTTAATTGAATAATCTTAGCTCCAATTTCTTGCATTGGTGAGAACAGATTTTTGATATCACGTCTAGAAAAAGTTATAAGCACTTGATATTTTTTTTTTGCAAAAATCTTTTTAAAAAACTTCCCTTTTTAAAAAAAATTAAAAAAAAAAAAAAAAAAAAAACTCTACCTACCAATTTCTTTATATTTGGATATTGTTTTAAGGAGGGACAAGGCAACATTTTTATTAGTATTATATATATATATATATATATATATATATATATATATATATATATATATATATATATATATATATATATATATATATACACACCTTTTTTTTTTTTTTTTTACCTTCTCACCCCCTGACCACCCCATGTTGAGGCGGCCACACTTCGCTAATGAAGCTTCCTGCCGCAGTCGGTCTCGTCCAGAGATCCTTCAAAGAAGTGATGCCCCAGAAGATTTTGGGGCGAGAGTTGGAAGGACAGCGTAATAGAAAGTGTTTCACGGTCTCCGGGGCCATTCCGCATCTAGTACAGGTGGGAGATGCTGCCTGGTTTATTTTGAATTTGTGTTTGTAATGTTGTAAGGTTTGGGTGGTGCCCGCATCTCAATCTTGCAAGTGAGGTTTGTAAGTGTCTTGGGAGGTTGTTGAAGTCGGGGTTTATTTCGGGGGGGGGGGTTCGTTTAGTGTGTTGTTTGGAGGTCTGTTGATCAAGTATGAATGTGTTAGTTGAGTGTGTATATGTTTGGTTGTTGTGGTATTGGGGGAGGAGGGGGATGTGGGATTTAGGATCTGTTTGTAAAAGGCGCCGGTGGACGATGGAGGGTGTTAGTCTCTGTGGGGTAGGTTGGAGGAGAGTATTGTGACATGGGTGTGTGGGTAGACGTGTTTTTGCGTAGAATCTATATATATATATATATATATATATATATATATATATATATATATATATATATATATATATATATATATATATATATATATATATATATATATATATATATATATATATATATATATATATATATATATATATATATATATATATATATATATATATATATATATATATATATATATATTATATATGCAACGATGTTATTTACTCTCGTGTCTCTAATTTGGAGTCTCCTGAATTCTCTACTTTATGGCTTAAGCTCTCTTGCAATTCTACTACTTAATTTATTTGTTCTTTTCTATTTATCTCCTAATTCTACTGACTATCCAAAATTCTTTGACTATTTAAACTCCAAAATAGAGCACAATCTTTTTCCTTCTCCTTTCTCCGAAATCATCATTTTAGGTGATTTCAATGTTCACCACCGCCAATGGCTTTCATTTAGTTCTCATGATCCAGCCGGTGAACTCACCTACAACTTTTCTATCCAGAGCAACCTTGAGCAGTTAGTGTAACTCCCTACCCGTATCCCTGACCGTCTTGGTGATGAACCCAACATACTTGATCTTTTCCGTACTTCTTATCCTTCTCCTTATACTGTTAAACTCTTTCCTCCTCTGGGTTCATCCGATCACCTTCTTATCTCCGTATCTTGTTCAAGTCTTTGATTTCCCATGGAATGATTATTGCTTTCGTGGGAGGGGTCCCTCGGAGTGTGCTGAGCGTATAACCGAGGTGATTCTCTGACATGGAAGCGTATATTCCATATTCTTTCCCTTCTACTAAACCTAATAAACCTTGGTTTAACTCCACTTGTTCTCGCACTATCCGCCGTAGGGATGCTGCCTTCAAAGATTACCATCGTCTTCAAACTCCTGAAACTCATTCAATTTATATTGAATTTATATTTTGGTATTCTTCGAGATACCAAAAACTCTTTTCTCCGCCAAAAATGCAATAATCTTTCTCGATCCTCTTCCTCTCGAGCCCTTTCTGGCATTTTGCAGAAAATGTCAACTCTAACTTTACTTCTTCCTCTTTCTCTCCTCTAGTTTATTCTGATGGCACAACTGCCATTTTACCTTCTACTAAAGCTGAATTTTCACTCATACTTTTGCCTCTAACTCTACCTTAGACGATTCCGGAGCTATTCCTAATCCTTCAACCCCCTCCAACTCATTTATGCCTAACATTGTAATTTCTTCTAAAGATGTCATTTCTGCTCTCTCTGAGCTTAACACTAAGAAGGCGTATGTTCCTGATGGTATTCTCAAAACTTGTGCATCCAAGCATGCACCCTGCCTTAGTAAACTATTTTCTCTTTGCCTTTATACTTCGACCTTCCCTTCTTGCTGGGAACGTGCGCTCATTCAACCTGTGCCGAAGAAGAGGGACGCCTCTCAAAAACCCTCTAACTACCGTCCCATTTCTTTAACCTCCGTTCTTTCTAAAGTTTTCGAATCTATCCTTAACAGGAAAATTTGGAAACACCTCAATTCTTCTAATCTTATCTCTGATCGCCAATATGACTTTCGTAAAGAACGTTCTACTGGTTATCTTCTTTCCCTACTTTCTGACTCTTGGTCCTCCGCTCTTCGGGGTTTCGGTGAATCTTTCGCTGTGGCGCTAGACATATCGAAAGCCTTCGATAGAGTCTGGCACAAAGTTTTGATTTCCAAACTTCCCTCTTTCGGAATCTATCCTTCTCTCTAATTTCCTTCCCGGTCGTTCTATAGCAGCTGTTGTAGACGGCCACCGCTCTTCCTATAAATCTATAAATAATGGTGTTCCTCAAGGATCTGTCTTATCTCCAACTCTTTTTCTAATTTTCATCAATGATCTTTTCTCTATTACTTCGTCTCCTATGCCGATGGCTCCACCCTTCATAATTCTTTTCAGTTTGAAAGACGTCCCTCCCAACAACAGTTGATAGATTCAAGAAGGATGACCTTGGAGCAACTGGCCTCTGATCATTCTCGTATTTCAAATTGGGGCAGAGAAAACATGGTCGTTTTCAATGCCTTAAAAACTCAATTCCTCCATCTTTCTATTCGACACAATCTTCCACACAACTATGATTTCTTCGAAAACACTTAACTCAAACCTTCATCTGTCCTCGAAATTCTCTTTGTTTCTTTTTCTCGTGATCTTTCTTGGAAAGCACATTATTTCTCTCTAAACGAGCTTCTAAGAGGTTGGGTGTTCTGAGGCGCCTTCGTGGTTTTTTTTTACGCCACCTCAGTTGTATGCTCTGTATAGAGGTGTTGTTCGCCCCTGTATGGGGTACGCCCCACACTTGGGGTGGTTCCACACAAACAGCTATTCTCAAAAAGGTGGAGTCTAGGGCCTTTCGTCTAATAAACTCTCTTGCTCTTACTAACTCTCTCCAATCTCTTTCTTCCCGTCGAATTGTTGCGTTACTCTCTCTATACTATCGCTATTACCACGAACATTAATTTTCTGAACTCTTACGTCGCATACCTCCTCCATTGAGAAGAGCTCGTGCGACAAGACTTTCTACACAGTCTCATCCTTTCTCTGTCCAACTCTCCGACCCCAGACTTAACCGCTATGCTCATTCTACATGTACTCTACTGGTAAAGTCTGGAACACACTCCCCTTTTCTGTTTCCCCAAGTTCCTTTGACTTGCATACTTTTAAGCACCGTGTGTCGGGTCACGTTGGCCATTAGCGACCAGATTCAGAATGTTCCCCTATCCTGGTGGAATTTGGTGGCTCCGGCCTTTGCCCACCAGAGGAGACAAAAAATATATATATATATATATATATATATATATATATATATATATATATATATATATATATATATATATATATATATATATATATATATATATATATATATATATTATATTTTTTTTTTTTTTTTTTTTTTTTTTTTTTTTTTTTTTTTTTAACCTCTGGTGGCAAAGGCCAGAGGACTACCAATATTCCACCAGAGTTAGGGAAAGTCGGAACATGGTCTTTAAAGGCCGACATGACCTATACCAGCGTTTGAAAAGTGTAAGTCATGGAAGGGATTAAATGGAAGTGTGTTCCAGATTACCAGTAGAGTATATTAAGACTTAGCATAGCGTTAA
Organism: Armadillidium nasatum; assembly: GCA_009176605.1. Lineage (NCBI taxonomy): Eukaryota > Metazoa > Arthropoda > Malacostraca > Isopoda > Armadillidiidae > Armadillidium > Armadillidium nasatum. The sequence goes on from SEYY01000699.1 coordinate 67,805, forward strand.
GTCTGGGTTCAGAGAGTGGACAGGAATAGGAGACTGTGTAGAAAGACGAGTCGCACGACCCTTCTCAGTAAAGGAGGTATGCACGAGAGAGTTCATTACAATAAGTTGGTCTAATTAAAGGCCGACATGATGATACAAGCGTTTGAAGGTGGCTAAGTCATAGGAAGTTGGGAAAATAGATGAGGAAGTGTTTCCAGACTTTACCAGTAGAGTATATGTAAGATTGAGCATAGCGGTTAAGTCTGGGTCAGAGTTTGACAGAGAAAGGAGGAGACTGTTGTTAGAAAGACGAGTCGCACGAACCCTTCTCAGTGGAGGAGGTATGCGACGAGAGAGTTCAAGAGCAGTGTTCCATTGTAATAGCGATAGTAAAGAGAGAGTGACGCACAACATTTCGACGGGCAGAAAGATTTGGACGAAATTAGTAGAGCAGGAGAGTTGATAATATATATATATATATATATATATATATATATATATATATATTATATATATTATATATATATATATATATATATATATATATAATATAATGTTGCTAGCAATGAAGGAAAAGATATCATTTTATTAAGCTTTAATAATAGATGCTAAAGGCAATATGAAATAAATAAATACAGTTCATATGATAGACGTTTCGGGTTATCTAAACCCATTATCATATCATCTGTAAATGAAATAAAAAATGTAACAATCAGTATAAATGTAAGAGATAATTATAAACACATTTAACAATTAATAACACCAAGAATATTTATCAATATTGAACTAAAATAAAAATAAAAATAAATAAAGTGATAAACAAACCTAATATACCCCTTCTCCCAATCCTTTCCTCCATTAATAGCTCCTCATATAATTTTTAAACCTAGTGCCTCACTTAGACCATCTCACAAAAAATGAACATACAGTCTCCGACTCCTCCCTGCAAAATATATACATCCTTAACCTCCCACTGTTTTATGACCAGTTTGATATTACCAACCTTTTCACCAATATACCAGTTCATGAAACCTGTAATATCATTCTGAATAGCAATTAAAAACTAGGCTTAACCAAACCTTTATTCCAACAATTTTTATCACTTGCTGTAAACGACACCATTTTCACTTTTGAAGATCACTTTTACAAACAAATAGACGGCATGCCAATGGGATCACCCCTTGGTCCCACGTTCGCTAACATCTTCCTCTCACATTTTGAAACCATCTGGCTAAACCAATGCCCCCGACTTTAAACCCATTATATACAAACGTTATATAGATGACTGCTTCCTCATATTCAAGCACAAATCCCATTCCGACCTCTTCTTCCAATACATTAACAAACAACACACAAATATTCAATTCACATGTGAACATGAAACCAATAATTCACTTCCATTTCTTGACATACTTATATCACATACACCCAAGGTTTTACTACCTCAGTATTCCGTAAGCCAACCACATCTCTCTTAGGACTCAATTTTCTAAGTTCCACATCATACTCTTTTAAGCTAACTACCATATCCGGATACTTACATAGATCATACTCAATATGCTCAAACTGGTATAACTTCCATCTTGAACTCCTTTACCTACAAAAATTCTTTACTTTTAATTTTTATCCAAACACTCTTATTGAAAACACTATTTTCAACTTTATCTCAAACATCTTCCGCCCCACTCTTTTCCCACTGTTCCCAAACTTCAACTTTACATCAAAACTCCCTACTTAGGGACACTCACTCCTTCCTTCAATAAAGAATTAAACCTCTCTCCAATCATTCTTTCCCATATAAAGTACACTTATAGGATCAATTCATTCTCAATAAACTCGTTCTTTAAATATAAAACAAAACGCCAACTCTGCTTCTGTCTTCTGTAGTTTACCTTTTCTCTTGTACGAGATGTAATGCTCGTTACGTGGGCCAAACAGGCCTAAACTTAAGCTCAGAATCATAAGCATCTCGGCACCTCTTCCGTACGAATCTCCTCTCCTTTCCCTTGAAAACTCCCCCATTCGTGACACTCATCCTCCCAAAATCACCCCTACAATTTACAGATTTTAGTATCTTGACATCTTCTTCAAATACCTTAGACCGCAAAATTTAGAATCATTGCATATCAGACAACTCCAACCTACTCTTAATCAATCAGCCTCTTCCACCTCTCTCCTGATAGCTTAACCTCATTATCCAGCTTAACCTTATTATTAAATAACCTTAATTTACCCCAATACACCTATTTCATCCATTCATATTTTTAAATTTTTAACAACCATTACAAACTACATCTGTTTGCAAAATTCATTGCTTTTTGTTATTTGTACTTGTTCACAATTTCAGTTGTTAATGTTATTTTATTTTATATTTATTTTTTTTTTATTATTATTTATATTCTTTATTAATTTGTTAATGTTTATATTATCTCTTCTTTATTGCATTGTTACATATTTTTTTCATTACAGATATATTGATAATGGGTTTAGATAACCCGAAACATCTTCATATGAACTGTATTTATTTATTTCTATTGCCTTAGCATCTATTATTAAAGCTTAATAAAATGATATCTTTTCCTGCATTGCTAGCAACATTATTTATATATATAATTATATATATATATTATATATATAATATTATATATATATATATATATATATTATATATATATATATATATATATATGCGCGTAAGCTCAGTTGGCAGAGCGCTCGCTTAGCACGCGAGAGGACCGAGTTCGAGGCTCGGTCGGGACGTGGGAATTTGAGTCATTCCATTTACGCTAGCTCGGCTCACACAGCCGTTAATGAGTACACTACTGAAATGCTTGTCACTGGTGTAATATCCGTATCCGCGATAGGTCTGACCAGCCAGCGGTGTAGCGTTAGGCCCTTGCTACCCTGTGGCCCTCGAAGTCCATTGACAGGATTGTCCTACCTGGAGTTTGGTGATTTATTTTATTATATATATATATATATATATAATATAATTAATATATAATATACTATTGTTAGCTTATAAGCCCCAATTTGGAAGTTATGAATTGGTCAAAGGGACCTTTTTGAAGGCTATATCTCGAAACCAATGAATAGCATCGAATAAAGTATTGAGAGGAATTTGTAGCCCATTCCTCCTCTATACACCTACCAAAAATAAATTTTTTGTTTTTTTTGTTCTAAAAAAAAAAGGTGATTTTTTTTTTTTTTTTTTATTAGTTGTTCAGTTTGTTATTACATTTTTCTCTACTCTGGAACAAAGTCTTACAATTTTTGCCAATAATCTGATAATACAGTACAATTTCAGGTAAATTCCGAAATGGTTTGGCCCGCCATTCATTGAAAAGGGAAAATTTCCACAAAAAAAAAAAAAGGAAAAATTTTTTTTAGTATAGTCTTCAGATTTTTTTTGTCTTTTTTTCTCGGCAAAAACTATATACACTGAAAATTCAGGAATCTGCTGAAAAAAAAAAAAAATTTTGAAATTGGATTATAAGTATAATTTCCATTTTAACCGGCAGGCAACCCAGTTTTCCTATTTTTTGCCGGGTCGGGCCTCGGTCGTTACATCTAAATATATAGTGCGGATTCGTGATACAATCAACATTTTTTTATATCAAAAAAATAACTTATTAAATGACTTTTTATTACTTCAATAGTATCACAACCTTCTTTATTCAATTATGTTTTCATTTGTATAAGTTTAATAATTTTAATCTGCAGCTCTCTTACCCTACTTCGTTTTATTTTTCATTATTCATTAAACTAATTTCTAATCTTTTTTAGATGGTTTATTATAATCATTTTTTTAATAATCTAAAGATATTTAAAACATATGCCATTTTTAAGAAATACTTATGTATGTATGTCAGTCATTATGTCTGCAGTCGTTCTTGTTAATTATTGGAGTCTTCCTTTTCGTATCGACCATTCTGGATTTTATTCTTTAAAGTATGACAAGATAGATGTACGCAAAATGGGATATAAATAATTTAATTATGGTAAAAATAATAATATTATTATTTTTACCATTATTTTTTTTTACTTCTGTGGATATTATTTTTGTATCTCTATCCGAGTCTTCTTTTTTACTGACTTTTGTTTTTTTCTTCTTCTGTCATTTTTGGGACCAACTTTTCTTGAGTTAACCTTGCAAAAGTATGACAGATATAGATGTTTTTTTTAGTATTTCAGTATAGTATTAATAATATTGCATTATTATTAATAATATATTTCTTTTTCTTAAATTAGCTCTTCCAAAAACTGGTGGAGGCGAGAACATGTTGAGGAATATATGCCAACTTACAGCAAAGATCACAAACCTTTCCTCGACTATTTGAGAAGGATGAAACTCATAGAAGAAAATGAACGCCCTTCGAAGAACCAAATTTTGGTTAAATTTTTGGATTCATCACGAGAAATGTTCAATATTTTGGAGCCTCATATGGTTATATTCAGTTTGTATATCGCTGCATTGCTCGTTGCACTTACCAAGAGAAAGTTTTTCTAAGTTTTCAAATTTTTTTTTTTATATTAACTTTTGTCCATGGTGTTTATGTGTGTGTAAGTTAACGTATTTTAAAGAAAATATATATTAATATATATATATATTATAATACTATATATATACTTATATATACTATATATATATATATATATATATTATATATATATATATATATAATATATATATATATATTATATATATATATATTATATATATATATATATATATATATATATATATATATATATATATATTATATATATATATTATATATATATATAAATATGTGTGTGATAAATTTTGTGCCGTTTAGTTTCTGATTAAAGTTGATAGATTATCTACAAGGTACAAATTATTAATTTCTATTCACTTTATTATTATTATTATTAAAATCTTATTAAATGCTCAAGTTTTAAAGCAGAATATTTATTATCAACAGTCTGATCAATTTTTTTTTATTATGAGTTCAGTACATATTAATATTTTCATATAGAAAATTGTGGTGAGTAATTATTGTATCAAAAAAAATTTTTTTATATGGTATATTGTTGTGTAATTTTAATACTTATTCAGAAATGTATTGTCGCGTGGGAAAGAGACAGATGTTGGGGTTGTAGGTTGTCTAACGGTTGTAATACAGTATATATATATATATATATAATATATATATATATATATATATTTATATATATATATATATATATATATATATATATATATATATATATATATAGATATTTAAAATAAGGTATTAGCCTTTTTTTTCCGTCACCACTAAACATTGATTATCTGGAGAGGGTCAAGACCGATTTCTTTATTAAAGTAAATCTTGTAAACTTTACCTATAATATATTACAATGTTAATATAATTGTAATGATTTACAGTTTACCTTTGAAATTAATTATATTATTATATTATTATATTTTATTATTTTAGTGTTTAATATTCATATTTTTTTGATTTACTTCAAATGTATTATCATTTGCAGAATTGACATTGCCACATTTAATTCCGTTTCAAAGATCCAGAAACAGTTGATTGTATAAAGATATTATTATTATTATTTTTATTAATTTTTTAAATTTTTTTACCACCATTTATATTTCTAATTTTACTAATGTAGATTAATATCAGGGTCATGTCTACCTTTTAAATAAATACTGCCATAGCCCACTGGGCTTCCACTTAATTAAACCATATTTATTATTATTATTATTATTATTATTAAGTTATTATTATTTTATTGTTTAGTTTATTAGTAGTTTTTTATGCAGTTAATAGTTAGAGTTCAGTTATATATATAATTTATTTATATTATTAGTATATATATAATATATATATAAATATATATATATAATTATATATATATATATATATATATATATATTATATATATATATCTATATTTATTAGCTATTATTTTATATTTTTTAATATTATTAATTTATTATTATTATTATTATTATTTTTATTATTGTTATTATTATTATATACTTATTTTGATGTAATATTTTTTGTTACCATTGAAAAGTTGAGATTATCTTTTGTTGTACAGTATGTGTAGAAACAGGAGTAGAGGTATTTCTTGTCAATATTTAGGAATAATAAGTATATTTTCCTGTACTTTATATATTTGCAGTAGTATTTGTAATGTTAGTAATAGTGATGGTAAAAATAGTTGTAATCTCGCACTGGTTTCACCCCTTCATATTTACAGTTCATCTGTAAATTTCCAATTTACTTACAATTTACTAACCATAATGTTAGTGAACGTTATTATTTTGTTTATTATTAATATTTTTTATCCTAAATTCCTTAGGAAATTTAAACATTAGCCTAATAATATTTTTATAATATAAAAATGTTTGGCTTTGTGTGTTGTGAATGAATATGTCTATTTGAATGTGAATGAGGTATTGAGAGGTACTGAATCTCAAATCCGTGTTCCCAGTTTGACCTTTCTTATAGTATCGTGTTCCTTTGCTTAGAATTTGTAGTATAAACTGTACATTCTCTAAGTGTCTTAATGGGCTTCAGTGTAATGGAATACTACAAAGGATGACCAGTTTCATTACAATAAATAATTAAGTGTATGTTACAGGGTGTTTGTTGTTATGCAATTAAAATAAAAGTCCAATTTCATATTAGTTATCCCATTGAAAATTATATATAAAAAAGATGTTTTTAATTTTTTTTTTTTTTTCATTTAAAAATGTGTGCAAGTTCTTTTCATTTTTAATTTTAACTGTATTAGTAAATTTATAATGAGAATTGTATGTCTTTATTGATAATCTTTTATTCGGCCTTGTCAAAACTATTAAATAGTTTTCGAATAAGTAAAGTGTTATGAATTAAAAATTAGACCAACCATATTATTATTATAGCGATAGAGGCTTTAAGATCCTCACTGAAGGAAAGTTTAGAGCTGGAGGCAGAGATGTCCCTGTCCTTGTGGAAAGAACAGCTGATATATTCCTTATTGTACCCAGTTTCTTGCTTCATCGGCCTTGCCCTCTCTGCTACAGCTCGTCAACCAAATTCCATCTTATTGACCATTTCCTGGGTTGTGACTTTGTATTCACTTTTCTCGACCTACCTCAGCGAGCAATCATGCAGTACGGGTTCATCCCATCTGCTGTATGCTTAGGTGTGCATCCATTACAGGAGGGGACGCGCACACTACAAAGTTTAGGGATTCTAACATGACCTATAAGAATGCCCGCACAGACTCAGTGTTTTCTATACCGACGGTTCTAGAACGAATGTGGGAGTGGGAACATCGGTTGTATTTCCGGACATTACTCTTTCTCACACTCTGCAATCTTCTTCGTCTGTATTTTCAGCCAACCTGATGGTGGTGGTTATGATTGTATATAAGATAAGCAACCTTACAACGTCTGATAGTTATACCATCTCAGGCGTTGCATGACCAGTCAGCAAGAAACCCTTTGATCTCTGGTGTTCAAAGGCTCATCTGCTTTGCTGCATGTAAAGAGAAGTATCGTATTCTGTTGGGGTTCCTTCCCGTGTGGATGTTCCGGGGAACGAACTAGCCGATTGGGAGGCCAAACGCACAGCAAACCACAGGACACTGAATGAACAGTATCTTTGCAGACTCCCAAATGATTTTAACATAACCATTCTTCGAGGCTTCATTTCATACTGGCAAACATGTTGGGCGGAGAATTCACGTGGCGCCAAACTACGAAACATTAAATCTCATTGGTCAATGGTAATCTTCATACAGAGGAAGACGCTACCTTGAGGTGGTTCTGGCTCGATTACGCGTAGGACATGCCAACATCGCTCATGGATTCCTCTTGACAAGGGAAATCCCCGTCCTGTCCGTTTTGCTGTTCGAATTGCTTTCTTTCTATCATCCATATCTATGTGGTCTAAGAGAATCTCAGCTTTCAGGCTGGAGTTCTTTTCTGAAATGCGTATTATTCCTCCAATTTCACTTTGCGCGTGTCCTTTCTGCATCATTTCACTTTTGTAGTGACTGCATTTTTATCTAATAATGATCCTGCATAAGATCTAACTCCGGTTAGAATAAATTTGGCGTTTAGTCAAGGGCCTTCTGCTTTTGTTTGTTTACAGATACATTGTAGCCTCCTTTTCTGCGTGCTGTGTCCCTGTAAATCTACTTTTTAAAAAAATGTGCTCATTTACTGTTGTGTAGATGCTAAAAGAAGTATTTTTTATGGAAATTTAAAAAGAAAGGTGAATCTCAACATCACTTGGGCTCTCAAACCGACCTCTTCCTGACCACTTTTAGTCAAGAGAAGATCAAGGGCTTCGAAGTAGTTGTTACTTGTCTTACCCAACCAATATTCCTCCATAACGAAACCATCTACTATTTCTCACCAGCAGAGGCTGCTATGGCTCTTATGCACAATTACTGGTTCGGAAGCTCCCAGGATGGATTTATGCATAGGCATAAATCCATCCTGGGAGCTTCCGAACCAGCACGGTCTCCTAACTCTAAGTCAATAAAAAAAGTTACTTAGATTGTGACTTCTGACCTTCCTTCCGTCAGTCTCCAGTGACACATTGGAAGCAATTCTCCGATTGAGACAGATTTACAGGTGACACTAATGAGCAATGGATCTATCCTTGTTTGTGCCTTCAAATGAATGCTATATGCTCTGGAACCCCGTTCGGATACAACAGTAGTCAGTAGATTATACTAGCTCATTTACAGAGACATTTTCTGGTACCCTATTTATAAGGAATATCCCTCTATGCTAAACCGTCGTCTAATACTTATCTTCTCAAATCCATTCCCTCCAACAAAAGTAAAACTTTTTTTTTTATATATATAATGTGCACTGTTCGAACTTAGCCTACTTTCTATTATAAGCTGATAGTTATAAAGTTTTCATAAGTTGAATCTCCAGCTGTGAGCTACGTGTCAACTACAGAAAAAGTCTGATTTTCTTCCCCCTCTTTAACTCAAAGGTTGTCTGAAGGAATGCACATCGCTCCCGTGTACTCGGTTTGGAAGCTTCTCAAATTTCGAACTCTTCCCTTACGACTAACACAACCATATTGATACTGCAGTATCAGAGACATTTAGAATGAAGATTCATGTTGTTCAGGATAATTTTCCTTTCAATTGTCTTGCTATGGTTGGAACGAACTCTCGACTTCCATTTCAG
>SEYY01000700.1:0-32500 GCA_009176605.1 Armadillidium nasatum
AGTTCAATCCTATATTTCTGGAAGAATATAGCGAATTATTCATATATAAATGGTTGCTTCTGATGTGTTTCTGTTTCAAAATGACTAATTGACCTTTTTTCTTTCTTTTCAGAGTATTGATATGGGTTCAGCGCGACGGTCATGTAGGAATAATCCTGACTTTTTCTGCTACATCTGCGGAGAATACACGCTGGCAATGCACAGGAAGGGCATCACAAGCTTTGTGAAGCGCGCCTACCAGGCTTACTTTCAAGTCAAGCTGGGTGACCAAGATAAGTCCTGGGCACCGCACACGGTGTGCAAGACGTGCGTGGAATATCTCCGGCGGTGGACGAAGGGCACGAAAACGTCACTGAAGTTTGGGATTCCGATGGTTTGGAGGGAGCCGTCTGACCATGAATCGGATTGTTACTTTTGCGCCATCGATACTACTGGCATCAACCGGAAGAATCGGAGCAGCCTCAGTACCCCGACCTTCCATCTGCCCGCCGTCCAGTTGCTCACTGCGAAGAACTTCCTGTACCAGCGTGCAAAGAGCTTCCTGACAGCGACGACAAAGCCACCACTGCATATGAGGGAGGAGATACAGATGAGGAGTATGGAACACAAGATGGTCCGCAGCCCTTTTCACAATGTGAGCTTAATGATCTGGTTCGGGAACTCAGCTTGTCGAAGACTTCCGCCGAGCTGTTGGCCTCCAGACTAAAAGAGAAAAATCTACTCGGTGACGACGCGCGTATCACGTTCTTTCGTAGAAGGCATCAGGACTACATGGGCTACTTCTGCGAGGAGGAAGACCTCGTGTACTGCCGAGATGTCGCCGGTCTTCTTGCTAAACTCGGCGCTCCTCAATATTATCCGAGAGATTGGCGACTCTTCATAGACAGTAGCAAGCGCTCTTTGAAGAATGTGCTCATACACAACGGGAACGAGTTCGCCTCAATTCCTCTTGCGCACTCCACAACTCTCAAAGAGAAATATGAAGCAGTCAAGTACGTGCTCGACAAAATCCAATATCAGCAGCACCAATGGATCATCTGCGTCGACCTTAAGATGGTGAACTTTCTACTTGGTCAGCAGTCCGGGTACACAAAGTACCCATGCTTTATATGTAAGTGGGACAGTTGAGACAGAGCCCAGCACTATGTAAGAAAGAGTGGCCGGCGCGAGAGCAGTTAGTACCTGGGGCCAGCAACATCATAAACGAACCTCTTGTTGACCGGGAAAAGATTTTGTTCCCACCGCTTCACATCAAGCTTGGGTTAATGAAACAGTTCACGCGCGCTCTGGACAAGGATGGGAGGTGCTTCAACTACCTGTTCCGAGCCTTCCCTGGAGTCACCATTGAGAAGCTGAAGGCCGGCATTTTCGATGGCCCACAGATACGGCAGCTCATCAAGGACACAGAGTTCGAAAACTCCATGAACACGCTAGAGTGCGCCGCCTGGAGGTCGTTTGTGCAGGTGGTGAACAACTTCCTGGGGAACAAGAAGGCAGCAAACTACGGCACACTCATCAACAGCATGATAAAGAACTTCCAAAATCTCGGGTGTTTGATGAGCATAAAAATGCATTTCCTGTTCTCACACATGGAGAGGTTTCCTGAAAACCTTGGTGCGGTCAGCGACGAGCAGGGAGAAAGGTTCCATCAGGACATGCGTCAAATGGAGGAGAGGTACCAGGGGAGGTGGGACGCAGTCATGCTCGCGGACTACTGCTGGTCGCTGAAGAGAGACAACCCAGCAGCTGCTCACACACGGAAATCGAGGAAACGGGGATTTACGCCGTGAAATCTGAACTTTTGTGTCACGTAACGCTCATGTACATGTATTAAACTTATCAAATATAATCGAGTATATAATAAATGAATGTATTTGGATACGTTGACTTTTATTTACCCAGGAAGACGGCAAAACCGAATGTTTATGATCCTCAGGAATTGGGTTTTTGGACGAAAAATAGTTTTTTTCTTAAATGTCTGTAGCGAACAAACCAGACCTGATTGAAAAAAACAAAGGCCATTTTCGGACTCAGCGCATCTCAAATAGTCTAATTCCACTGGAAAACCCTGGACGATTTTCCAAAAAAAAATTTTTGTTACCCAGTGTTATTTATGAACTGTACGTGTACGTAAAAGGACAAATCTGGCAACATTCAAATATCTTAATATTCGATATTATTCTCCAAGTTGTCAGAAAGCATTGGAAGACAAATTAGCAACTTCATAAAAACTGCTATTGAAATTTAGCATTCTGTTTTCCGTAAGTTGCACATCTGTCTTATTATTCAAAAACAAAGGTTGGCCTTATTCAGGATCCGATTTTAGAGCCATATTTATATAATGGCGATGCTGAAAAAATATGTACATAAATTTTGCATTTTAAAATGCATTTAATTCTTTTTCTTTATTGATTTATCTTTTTGTATAAGTTGTTAAAAAATGAATTTAATACTTTTCTTGACAAAAATTTCATTTTATATCAAATCCTACGCCTGGTGTTTTAATTTGGAGGGCTGCCGACCTGGAGCCCATATGACGAGCGACGTACTATAATGGTAATAGATATATATATATATATATATGTATAGTATATTATATAAGTATATATATATATCGAATAAACCAATAAGCACTGTGAAGTAATGAGGCACTGCTGAGGTGAACATATTCCCTAAATGCACATCAGGTGGTAGGTCGTATAACAGCCAGCGAAAAAATATGAAGTAAGGTACGTTTGTAGGAATGTTGTCCGAAATCGTACCCACAAGGTTATTAGAATGTGCATTGGTAAGCAATATAAATAGAAAGAACATTGCTACGTTTGGCAAAAAGTAGAGGGCTTAGAAATTAGGTATCATTTATGTAACCTCGTCGTCCGAAATGCTCGTAGCGATCATGCGACGAAAATTTTGAATACGACCGGACAGAATCATCCGGGATGTGACGATGGTACGCTACACTATGAGGGAACAGGCTGACATCGTCTTTTCGTATGGATAAGAAAACAGAAACGGTCGAGTGGCAGCAACATTCTATTAGCAGACATATTCCCAATAGGCGTCTTTCATATATTACGTGAAGGAAAAGATCCAATGCTGAAAAATGTTTTATTTTCATCCGATTCTCCTGAAAATTTCAGTATAGATAACTCTTTTCCGACGGAAAAACTCCATTCCTAACATTTTTACGTTTAAAAAAATTTTTTTTTTTTGGAAATTTAAGATGTTTAAATCTACGGTGAGGCCACGAAAAAAAATTTTGGGTCTGAAATTTGGTGTGTGTATTCTTAAATCTATTGGCTACAAAAACTTCTAACAGAGTTTTGTTCTTTGCGTTACAGAAAAAAGTTATATTTTGTGAATTGACCAGGTGTCGGAATTTTTTTTTCCAATTTTGAAAAGTTTACAAGGACAAGGCTACAAATTTCTTTAAATATTTTATTCAATGCTGCTTGTTTTTCTCGAGATACATCTTATCGAAAATGGCCAATTTACGACTAAATTTCAAAATTTCTAAAGTTTGAGAGGCTGTAACTCGAACGAAACAAATATGTTTTAAAAGTGTCTTAAATAAAAGTTTAAGATCTATCCTTCCTCTAAATACCTGCCAAGTATAAAAACTTTTAAGTCAGGTTTTTTTTAAAAATTTTTCTCAGGAAGGATGTTTCTTACGATTTTTTTCCAATAGAAATTTGAACTTCTATAATCAATCACTATCAAGATTTTTCCAAAATGTTTTCTGATAAAGTTGTAGAAATTGGAGCTTAGAATGCAATGGGAAATTTTTGAGTCACTCGGACCACTATTTTACTCCTTCCATTCATTCTCTTTTTGAAGTTTGACCCTCTATAACTTTTAAATTTTTAGAGACTCAGAAAAATGTCAGAAATCCAAAGTTCTTAGATTTAAAAAATAAATGTACAGTCGTCAACAGATGTTCGTTCCTATTAGGCTGTAAATAAATATTTATATAAAATGGAAATCATTTCATAAAAGCTCTATTTTGAATAAAAAGAAAATAAATACATTGAGCGGGGCTTAATTGAACTGTGATTGGCTGAACCTGAAATGAACCCATTTTATATAAATATTTATTTCCAGCTTAATAGGAAAGAGCTTCTGTTGACGACTGTACATTGTAAATTTCAGCTCAATCGGTCAAATAATATAAAACTTTCTTTGAGATTGGATCCTTCCCTTCTGAAACGGGATAGCTTGACCTGGGACCAACGAGAGAGTATGAGATTCTTCGGGACGCTGTAAGGGATCGCAGAGTCAGGTCCCGAACCCTTGGACGGAGCCATGAAGTTCCTCAAAGGACCATGTTGAACGTCCTGCATGATGAGAATCTGCACCAATTATCATTACAAACTTGCCCAGTGTCTCGCTCCTGAAGATTATGCCTTCTCGCATGTAGTTTTATTGGTGATTCCAGCAACATCAACGAGTAAATGACACAGAAACGGCTTAATGAATTTCCACAACACCCACATTTGGGTACACAACAATCTCCATTGGGAACACATTTCTTGGGTACACACATATATTATTTATTGACATCTCTGATGTCAAAAAATAATACTGCAACATTGATATTGTTTTCTTATTTTTGTTACTACGGGTTTGGTATATCTCTGAACTATAGATAACCTCTATCGTGCATTTCCCGAAAATATGTTTTATAAGGGAATTTGTTTCCACAACAGTTTTTCGAACGGCACGGACTTTATCTGTTCACTTACTATTCACACACACACACACACAGCACACACACACTTATTATTAATTTATTAATATTATATATAATATTAATTATATATATATATATATATATATATATATATATATATATATATATTATATATATATATATATATATATATATATATATATATATATATATATATATTATATATTAATATATATAATATATATATATATATATTATATATATATATATATATATATATATATATATATATATATATATATATATATATATACAGGGTGTATCATTAATATTGCGAAAAAATCCAGTATGATATTCCTTGCAGAAATGTAAGATACTTTTTGTCAATAAACCTTTAACCGAAAACGTCCCGTTTCCAAGAGACAAGGTGAGGAAACGTATGTTGGACATACCCGATATATTCCATTGTCCGTCCCGTGCCACATCACAACCTTCAATAATAAGCAAAAATAGTATACCGTGTGAAGGGTAACCTACCTGTTATTTACTAGTTGCGTATCTCGCTTCATTTATACATAAACTAGTCCTTGTCGCGTCAAGTGCTGTGATCAAGTGGTTCTCATACTTTTAAAATGAATTACACAAATAGTGAAATGTGCGATATGCATTTTGTTTACGGTCGTGCGAACGGTAATTCATTAGCAGCCATGCGTCTCTATGAAGAAATGTACCCTAATCGTGTCATACCGCATCATACTATGTTTGCACGTCTCCATCAACGTCTTGGAGAAACAGGAAGTTTTAAAAAACTTACCAATGGAAACGGGCGCCCTCGCACAGTATCAACTCCAGATGTCGAAGAACAGGTTCTCCAAGAACTTGAGGACAGTCCTACAACAAGTACCAGAAAGATTGCTGCAACACTGCATGTAAGTCATTCGACAGTTTTCAGGGTATTGAAAAATCAACTTCTGTACCCTTATCACATCCAACGTGTGCAGGCACTTTTACCAACTGATTTTCCTGCTAGAGTAGCTTTGTGTCGATGGATGCAACAGAAAATTGCACACAACCCTCACCACTTAGCAGAAGTATTCTTCACCGATGAGGCAAATTTTTCCAGAGACGCCATATCGAACTTCCACAACAATCACATATGGGCGGATGAGAACCCACATGCAATAGTTGAAAGCCGCCATCAACACCAGTTTTCATTGAATGTTTGGGTCGGAATTGTTGGCGACCATTTGATAGGTCCATTCTTTTTACCAGCGAGGCTTACTGGAGATGTGTATCGCCACTTTCTTTTTAATATGACCTGCCTACACTCCTGGATGACGTCCCATTGCAATTAAGATAGAATAATGTATTTCATGCACGACGGCGCTCCGGCTCATTTTTGTTCAGTTGCCCGTAACTATTTGAACACTGTATATCCACGCCGTTGGATAGGTAGGGGAGGTACAGAACCTTGGCCTCCACGGTCTCCAGACCTAAATGCATTGGATTTCTTCTTGTGGGGGCACCTGAAACATTTGGTTTATGGAACAACATTTGAAAGTTCCGAAGAATTAAGGGCTCGCATAATCGAATGTTGTGACACAATTCAGCACACACACGGTATATTTGAACGTGTCCGCCAATCAATGCGTCGCAGAATAGAGGCTTGTATTGCCGCTGGGGGTGCTCATTTTCAACATTTGTTATAACCTTCGTGCACCATTGCTTTGTCCTATTTCTGTTGTATATTTTCCTCTGTGTAGTAATGTATGTATTCTTTATATTAAATTAATTGAATGAAATTCTTAATTACGTCTGCAAATTTACTTTCCTGTTTATTGTAACTTCATTTCTCAATAGGCTCCATCACCTTGTATCTTGGAAACGAGGTGTTTTCGGTGAAATGTTTATCTTCACATATTATCTTATATTTCTGCAAGGAATATCATACTGGATTTTTTCGCAATATTAATGATACACCCTGTATATACAGCGCTGTGCAAAAAGAATGGGCCACACAATGTAAAAAAAAAAATAAAAATTTTTTGGATAATTATTTTTCTTTCTTTTATAGTTATATTTATAAATTATATACCATTTTGAAGGTCTTTTCCTTAGCTTTTCAATGAATTTAAATGAAGTTGGAAAACCTAAAAAAAACAAACAGAATATATACTTTACAAAATCTTTTTTTTCCACATACATACCTTTAAGCACCATAAAAATTATTATAATTAATGTTTTAAACATGTAAATAAATTAAATTGATGAAATAAAAAAGACAATGCTTTAATATTTTATTCGCCATCCTTTATTTCTTATAACCATTTAGCACCTTTTTCTTTTATATAAAGCTACATATTCTATGAATCGCATAATATTTATATGCATAGAAAAGCTAAGGAAAAGACCTTCAATATGATATATAATTTATATATATAACTATAAAAGAAAGCAAAAAAAATGATAAAAAATTTTTTTTTTTTTTTAAATTGTGTGGCCCATTCTTTTTGCACAGCTCTGTATATATATATATATATATATATATATATATATATATATATATATATATATATATATATATATATATATATATATATATATATATATATATATATATATATATATATATATATATACAATAAAAATAAAGTGATCAAAAAGCTTTGTTGCCCTGATTTTTTAAAAAAATATTTTTGATGTAATACTAAAACATGATCGGAGTTTTGTACAAAATTGCAGCTAGTATGCAATGAGTCTAATATAATAAAAAGGTAATGAAAGTATATTTACAATAACTGAGAAGCATTTTTGCACTATTTTAAAGAAGTTACTACACTTATCTAATAGTCTAACCTGTCTGTCAGTTTTTTAGCAAATCCAAAGTCTGTTATCTTCAGATGACCAACTCTATCTAAAAGAAGATTTTCAGGTTTCAAGTCTCTATATGCAATGCTCAGAGAATGCAAATATTCCAAAGCACTCACAATTTCTGCTGCATAGAACATAGCTGAAATGAAAGTTATATTTCAGTAGTTAATCAGTGCACAAATGCAAAACACTTTTGATAGTTTATTTAAAAGAGATAAATAAAAATTTAAGAGGAAGATCATAGTTGAAAGATAAGTTTAAAGAATGTTTACCAAGGCAGGTAATAGTCCGGAAACACAAGGTATGAAATAAAAAAAAACACCCATTTGAATCAGGGACGTAAAACCTCTCTCAAACTTCCAAACAAAGTCCCATGACTGTAACTTTTGCTTTCTCAAAGTTTTTGATCTACCCTAAACGATACATCTGGAATCTTAATTTTAATATTGACTTATATCACGTCACATTTATAGCTTCCGACATAAAAAAAAACTCTACTGAAGACTTTCTCTTTTATCTTTCTGTCTTTTGGTTGAGTATCTATCGACATACATGTCATGATGTTATTTAAATTGAAATCTGACACAATACTTTGATTTTTAAATATCCTTATTTGAAAATTCATCCTCTCAGAAACCATACCCCTACTTATTCTCCGGTCTTCAGTCAGGAGTAATATTAAAAGGCAACCATTCATCACTCAAATTATTTATTAATAAGGTTTCTTAGGGTTTTGTTCTTTTTTCCTATTCCTTTTCTAACATCTATTATTGACTTGCTGCTCTGTTCCTTAATCACTTTTGTATTCTTATACAACCCACAAGCCCCACCTAGCGCAAATTTCACAGGTGAGCACAGACGCGGGCTTTAAAAGAATTGAGATTAAATTCAGCAGGAAACACAGAAGATGGGAGAGAATTCCACAAAACAGAGGTGGCAGGAAAGAAGGAGGAACCACAGTGAGCAAGCCTGGAGTTGCCTATGTCTACACAAAATTTATGTGCAACGTAACGAGGGCGTAACGAGGGCGCCGTAAAGGTGGAGGTATACGAGTGGACAGTTCCCTCGAGCATTTGCCGCTGTAGTACCTATAGAAAAGAGACAGGGCACCAACGTCACGTCGCATAGATAAGGTGTTAAGGGAATTTGTTAGAGCAGAACAGTTTATAAGTCTCTTAGCCTTTGACTCAACCCCATCCAAAAGACGGGTGAAACCTGAGCCACCCCAGATATGAGAGCAGTACTCCATAAAAGGGCAGATGAGGCCCTATCATAATTGGAGTAACTGCAAAGAAGGAAAAAAATCCCGCATACTAAACAGAACTCCCAGCTTCTTTAGAAAGCTATCTAGCAACCATTGTGATATGAGGTTTCCAAGACATATTTTTGTTTATGTGAAGCCCAAGGATGTTTATATTGTCAACAGGAGAGACGAGAGAACCATCGAAAGAAATAGAAAAGCTAGGAGGTGTCTTTGAGAGATAGAGAGAGATATATATCTAGAAAGAGAGAGAGATTTCCAGTTTTTAAACAGTTGAATTTCACAAGGTTGAGACGACCCACTAGCAAACTCCAACCAGATCTGCAAGAATGGAACCGGAAAACTGAAGACGAGAGGCAACTCTAAAGGGAAAGAAAGAAGCAGATGCGAAATTAGTAGAAGAATGGAAGGTTGAGTCATCGGCATGTGAATGGATAGGGTTAGATGAACATCCGAGATCATTAATGAAAAGTAAGAATAGAGTAGAAGACAAAACAGAACACTTAGGAATACCATACAGATGATCAGAAAGAGGGGAATATGATCACAGGTGACCTACGAAGTGAGAGCTGAGAAGGGTTTCAAAGATCATAGACAGAATACAAGTGAGAGTTATAGGGCGATAGTTAGAATAATCCGAGATACTACCTTTTTCGGAATAGGTTGAATTAATACGCACTTCCAACACTGTGGGAAAGTACTAGATTTGAGGCATAGAGAGAAAAGTTGAACGAAGGACGAAGCCAGCTCAGAAGAACACTCTCTTAAAATTCAGAGAGGAATGCTATTCGGACGCTTGCTTTCCTAAAGTTCATAGACTTCAAAAGCCCATGCACCTGATCAAATGCAATCACAAGTAAAGTCATGGGACATCTGAGAGGATAAGAAGTAGAAGAAGGATTGCCGGAATCATCCAGGGTAGATTAAAAAGAGAACAGGTGGGATGTTAGCAACAGAACCATCAGAGTGAATAAGAGGAGGAAAGGAAGATTTAAAGAAATTGTTGGAGATGTTTTAGAAGCTCAGCACACTTTCGTTTGGTGAAGATTAGCATTGCTCGTCGAAAATATTCCTGCAACAATTCCGATCTGAATGAAAATTAGATTTTATATATTTATAAATTAAAGCTTTTTTATTTCATAATATATCAATACTTTTGCGTGTTTTTAATCATTCCACAGACATCATTAGCTGATACTATAACATATAATTTCAGTCTCATGACCCTATTTCTTTAATAGCACCATGATGCCTCCTACATCTCCTGGAATTTTCATCCCGTTTTCTTCAAGCTATAACTATTTTATTTTTAAACTATCTCATTTTACATTTTCTATTTATTTCACGGTATGACTTTTGTAATTTTTATTTTCAACTAAAATATTTTCTATAAAAAAAAGTTACTTGAGAAAAAACTCTCATAAAATTTTAATTACAAGCATTAAAAAAAAATTATCTTTTAAACTTTACCTTTAATTTTTTTATTTATTTTTATTATTATTTTTCTTTTTTGCAATAAAACATTAAAACATATAAAGCGTATATGGGCCTATCCATCACCCTACATTCACACACACACACACACACTCACATAAAACCTCAAGCATACACATGAACAATATATATATATATATATATATATATATATATATATATATATTAATATATATATATATATATATATATATATATATATATATATATATATATATATATATATATATATATATATATATATATATATATATATATTATATATATATATATATATATATATATATATATATATATATATATATATATATATATATATATATATATATATATATATATATATATATATATATATATATATATATATATATATATATATATATATATATATATATATATATATATATATATATATATATATATATATATATATATATATATATATATATATATATATATATATGTATATATATATATATATATTAGGAATGGAGTGAATTATCGGTATCGGTATCGGCTAAAAATGACTGATACCGATACCATATTTTTTAAAGTAACTTAATCCTTTTGGTTTACATTTTTTGGAATGTTCAATTTCTTTGACAGGAAACATTGTTTTTCTTGATTTTCCAAATTTTCGATTAATTAATTACAAATTAACCGGTAATTACATTTTTTTTGGCTTATATTCTTTATCTCTATAACTACAGATCCGATTTTGGTCAAATTAGGACAGTTAACTCTTTGTAGAACATATATCAACTTCTTATTCTTATTTGTTCATTTATTTAATTAATTAATTAATTAAATTATGTAATTTTTTATTAATATTATGTAATATTTTGAAACGTCGTTTCCCAATAATTTTGTTTCCAGAACATTGATGTGTTGCTTTCCACTAAAAGTTTACTTTTTAAAATGTACAAAACTGCTTTTAAATTCATTTTCACGCCATTTGCTTTCGTAAATAGTTTTTTTATTATTTTAATCCTTAACTAATCCTTTAGTAACATATTAAGATGTTAACCAAGGTACATGATATATATATATATATATATATTTTTTTTTTACAATATGTAGGGGAGAACGTAGTGCCATCCAAAGCGATGCAAGTACCCCCATTGGGCATAACCCGGGAAGTGACAGTATGGTAGACCATTCCGTTTCACTCAGTTGCCCTTTGGTTCGTTCCTTTTCGCGTTTCACCTTCTCAGAGGGTCTCAAGTGTACCCTCACCTCAAATTGGAGTGTCTATGCTCCCATTTCTCCTTCCCCCGACTCCCTTCTCATGTTCTAACAAATTAACAAGCGCTTACTCGTACATTACCTTTATAAAAAAATGGGGAAACTCAAAGCAGCCTCAGAGATGCTTCGAGGGACGGCATTCAAAGAATGCCCCTCATCCATTCCTCACCCCATCATCACTCGGGAGTTGGCGGCCTCCGATGATGGGATGATGTTGCCAGGACCCCGCGTTCGGCTTGCCCCGGCGCACGATCTTATTTTTTCATTAATTTCTGTAACATTCACGATTTTTTTTCTAATTCTCCCTTTGTCGAACCCCATCTCTCTTCTTCTAAACCTCATCTCTTATTCTTAACCGAAACTCATATGTATGAGTGTGCTGACAGCAAACCTTATTCTGTTACCTCCTACTTTCTTTATCCTCAATTTTCAGCCAAAGGCGGATATTGCGAATATGTTCGCAAAAATGTTATTTGCTCTCGTATCTCTAATATGGAGTCTACTGAATTCTTAACTTTATGTCTTAAGCTCTTCTGCATATCTACTACTAAATTCTACTGAATGTAAAAAATTCTTTGACTATTTAAACTCCAAAATAGAACACATTCTTTCTTCTTCTCCTTTCTCCGAAATCATCATTTTAGGTGATTTCAATGTCCACCACCGCCAATGGCTTTCATCTGATTCTCATGATCCAGCCGGTGAAGAGGTCTTCGACTTTTCTATCCAGAATAACCTTGAACAGTTGGTGAGGCTCCCTATCCGTATCCCTGACCGTATTGGTAATGAACCCAATATACTTGATCTTTTCTTAACCTCCTCTGGGTTCACCCGATCACCTTCTTATATCCGTATCTTGTTCTGTCTCTTCAAGTCTTCAGCAATAACGGCCACCGCCTTCGGTGAAAAGACATTTCTGACACTTCGATGCTGCTAACTGGTCTGACTTGCGGTTGTACTTCTCTGATTTCCCATGGAATGATTATAGGTTTCGTGGGAGGTTTTCCTCTGAGTGGGCAGAGCGCATAACCGAGGTGATTATCTCTGGCAAGGAGGCGTACATTCCATATTCTTTCCCTTCTACTAAATCTAACAAACCTTTGTTTAAGTCTACTTGTTCTCGCGCTACACAATCCACAGGGATGCCTCGATGAGATATTACCGTCGTCTTCAAACTCCTAAAACTCAATCAACTTATATTTCATCTCGGAATCGTGCAAAATCTATTCTTTGAGATACCAAAAACTCTTTTCTCTGCAGCAAATTCAATAATCTTTCTGATTCCTTTTCCTCTCACCATTTCTGGCATTTTGCAAAAAAAAAATATTAACTCTAACTTTGCTTATTCCTCTTTCACTCCTCTTGTTTCTTCTGATGCTACAATTTTGCCTTCCACGAAACCTGAACCCAAAACTTTTGCCTTTTTAACTGGTCTGACTTGCGGTTGTACTTCACTGATTTCCCATGGAATGATTATAGCTATCGTAGGAGGGGTTCCTCTGAGTGGGCAGAGCGCATAACCGAGGTATCTCTGGCAAGGAGATTCCGGATTGCACGAATCCTGAACTTTTCCTCCTTTTTCAACCCCCTCCAACTCAGTTATGACTATCATTGTAATTTCGTCTAAGGATGTCATTTCTGCTCTCTCAGAGCTTAACAGTAAAAAGGCGTATGATCCTAATGGTGTTCCTCCTTCGCTTCTCAAAACTTGTTCTTCTGAGCTTGCAAACTGATTTGGTAAACTATTTCTCTTTGTCTCATCACTTCGACCTTCCCTTCTTGATGGAAACGTGCGCTAATTCAGCCTGTGACAAAGAAGGGGGACACCTCTCAACCTCTATCTAAAGTCCTATTTCTTAAACCTACATTCTTTCTAAAGTTTTCTTATCTATCCTTAACAGGAAGATTTGGAAGCACATTAATTCTTCTAATTTTATCTTTAATCGCCAGTATGGCTTTCGCAAAGAACATTCTACTAGTGATCTTCTTTCCCTAATTTCTGATTCTTGGTCGTCCGCTCTTCGTTGTTTCGGTGAGTCTTTTGCTGTAGCATTAGACATTTCGAAAACCTTCGATAAAGTCTGGTACAAAGTTTTGACTTCCAAACTTGCCATTTTCGGAATCTATCCTTCTCTCTCATTTTCTTTCCTGTCGTTCTATAGCTGTTGTTGTAGACGGCCACAGTACTTCCTATAAATCTATAAATAGTGGTGCTCCTTAAGAATCTATCCTATTCCCAACTCTTTTCTAATTTTCATCAATGACCTTCTCTCTATTACTTCGTCTCCTATACACTCCTATACCAATTACTCCACCCTTCATTACGCTTTTCAATTTGGTAGACGCTCTTCCCAACAGCAGTTAATAGATTCAAGAAGGATTTATTGGAGTAACTGACCACTGATCTTTCTTGTATTTCAAATTGGGGCAGAGAAAACATGGTCGTTTTCAATCCCTCAAAAACTCAGTTCCTTCATATCTCTACTCAACACTATCTTCCACAAAATTATAACATCTTCGAAAACACGCAACTCAAGCCTTCATTTGTCCTTAGTAATCTCTAGTGATCTTTCTTGGAAGGATAACATTACTTCCCTCTCTAAACAAGCTTCTAAGAGGCTGGAAGGTCTGTTGCCCCTTCGTGATTTTTTTACGCCAATCCAGTTGCTTTCTCTTTATAGGGGTGGTGTTCTCCCCTGTATGGAATACGTCTCGTCTCATACAGCTGGGGCAATTCCCCTCATGCAGCTCTCCTTGAGAAGGTGGAGTCTGGCTTTTCGTCATAACAACTCTTCCTTTCTCATTAATTCTCTCCATTATCTTTGTGCTCGTAGAACTGCTGCGTAACTCACTATATACTATCGCTAGTACAATAGACACTACTCTTCTAAACTCTCCCGTTCCTTTTCTCCTCCATTGAGAATACTCTTGGGTAACACACTTTTCTTAAGTCTGGAACACTCTCCCTTTTTCTGTTTTCCAAACTTCTTTTTACTCGCACACTTTCAAGCGCCGTGTATTGTTGCATGTCGGCATTTAGCGATTAGGTTCCGCTACTGCCCCAACTCTAGTGGAATTTAGTAGGTTTCTGGTCTTTACTCACCAGAGGAGACAATTATATATATATATATATATATATATATATTATATATAATATATTAATATATTATATATATATATATATATATATATATATATATATATATATATATAGATATAGAGAGAGAGAGAGAGAGAGAGAGCCAAGATAGAAGTTAAGAGAGGTGATAAGATGTTTTACTGAAAAGCTAAAAGAGGCGGGAATGAGCGTGAATGGGGAAAAGATAGAACTGTTAATATTTAGAAGGGAGGAGGAGGGAGAGGAGCTTGTGCTGAAGGTGCATGGCGAGGAGGTGAGGGTGGTAAAGTGATGTCAATATTTGGGCAAAGGAAAATATTCACAAGGAAATGAGGTAATATGCTGGAAATCACCAACTGAATGGAGAAATACGGAAGAGTTGTGAGAGCGCTGTACCCAATATTGGCCGACAAAAGAATGGATGTAGGAGTAAAGAATGTAATTTTTGAAAGTACTCTGACCCCAATTTTGTAATATGGAACGGAGACTTTGAGTACGAGAATAAAAGAAGAATGCAGAATTCAAGGAACAGAGATGAGGGTGCTGCGGTTGATGGTGGGAAGAACCAGGAAGGAGAGGATAAGAAGCGAAAGAATTAGAGAAAGTAGATGCTGGACCAATAATTCAAAAGATAGATGCTGCAAGACTGAGATGGCTGGGACGCGTGTGGAGGATGCCGGAGGTAAGAGCGGCTAGAAGTAGGTGAGAGTGGATGCCAAGAGGAAGAAGACCGAGAGGGAGACAAAGGAGAGATGTGGAGTCAGTTGGGGATTCACTGTGGCTACATCAGCTGCCTACGTTGAAACAGTTTTTGGAAGATAGAATTATTTACGACAGATCTAGATGGGGACGAGTGCTGCCCAAACTGACAGGCTCCTAGAGCATTTCTGGGATTGGGTGTATATATAATATATTATATATATATATATATATATATATATATATATATATATATATATATATATATATATATATATATATATATATATATATATATATATATATATATATATATATATATATATATATTAAATATATATATATATATATATATATATATATATATATATATATATATATATATATATATATATATATATATATATATATATATATATATATATATATATATATATATATATATATATATATATATATATATATATATATATATATATATATATATATATATATATATATATATATATATATATATATATATATATATATTATATATATATATATATTATATATAAAAATTTTGGCTATCGCTCCATCTGTAATATATATATATATATATATTATATATATATATATATATATATATATATATTATATATATATATATATATATATATATATATATATATATATATATATAATATATATATATATATGCACTCACCCATTTTTATTATATTATTAACTCATTCTTTAATATATAAACATTATGATGCTCCCTCTCCACTTCTCACTCTCTCCTTTATGAATTCATTCCATTCTCTGCTCAAGTTCTGTCACTTAAATTATTTGAAGCTCTATTTTCCTATGAAAAACAACTTCATCTGAGTAATTTTTAAGTTCCAAATCATTTCTCCCTCCATGGAAGTCCTCAATCAATCTCCCCTTTTTTAATTTACTAACCTTTAACTTGAAATAAAACCGTTTTTTCCTTACTCTCTCAAATTTCATTATCTCCCTTCCCTCTATTAAAGAGGTTGTAAGATATTTACTGCGCCGAATATCTTTATCATTCTCACACATCATATATTTTACTTTTATCTGAACGACTTGCGAAGCAGAGAGGAAAGGAGTTAGTTGTGTTAGCAGTGAATTTACATTGTGATTGTACAAAAATCATCCGTCTTACATACATACGTACGCGTGAACACGTGGCTCTTGCAAGCTTGTATGCTTAGCACCGTGCTTTTATCCATCAGTCATCATAACTCTTGACAGCAGCAGGGATTTTCGTGACCTTCTTGAATTTTGACCAGGTAGTTTTTTTTTTATCTACACATCATCATCAAATTACTTCGCATTCATTATCATGTGCCAAGGTCTAATTATTTTAGTATTTTTGTCATCATGGATGATTCCACATATTTTATTTATTTTTTTTATTTTATTTTCTTTTTTTTTTACAGAACGCCACCACTCATGGGCTGAGCCCTTTTCAAGGAGGGGGCATACACACATAGCGTTTATTATATATTTGTAACTAAAAATTAGTTGTTGTTTTTTTATACAGAGTTGTATACATTACCTATTAGAAAACTCGAAAGAAATAAAGGCATGAACGTATAATACTGTAATTAAACATTAAAATAGAAAAAACCCATGTAAATTCTTCTCATATCTCATTATATACTTAAACCAATAGTATTTGAATCTGATTTTAAATGTAATTTCTATCTATGCTTTCACATTACACGATAATTACATATACACAGTATTTATATTACATAATAAACATATCAGTAGTAATGGAATCGCTTTTGACAGATGCTAAATTCTGTCGAAAGTAGCTAAATCTGGCAACCTGTTCGATTTTACGTTCTTCCGTTAGGTTATTTGCCGGGAGTCTATATTCATTTTTGACCCAAGGGGAATGCTAAAGTCTAATGGGTGAGAGTACCCCCCTAAAGGGGTTTGGTGGTGTATTCGAAGACAATTTTTTAAAAACTTTTAAGAAACACGTTATGAGTATTTTTTACTGTTTATCACTCTTTCTTGAAGGAATGAGAAACCGGAGCTTCCTTAGTTTAAGTGGGGTTCGGAGCTCCCTCTCTACCTCCCTGGCGGGTGTTTTGGAGAGGGGTCAGAGCGCTCTTTGTTTCTTTGGGATGGATAAGGAATCAGGAAATTCCTTTTTTTCGTGCTTTCAGGAGGTTGGAAACCTCTACTGTTTTTTTCATTCGTGGATTGGATTTCCTTGAGGTGTAAAGAGACACGAGATGCAGCAGCCCCTTAAGTCTGTTTATTTTTTAGTGTCTTAAGAATGTCATAAAGGGCAAATATTGATTTTATTATACAGAAAGATTACCAATTTTTCTTTTTTTCGTACTTTTTTACTTCCAGTGTTAAAATTAACATTGAAATACATAAACATACATTTGCATAGCATGCATGCACACACACGCATATATATATATATATATATATATATATTATATATATATATATATATATATATATATATATATATATATATATATATATATATATATATATATAATATATATATATATATATATATATATATATATATATATATAATATATATATATATATATATATATATATATATATATATTATATATATATATATATATATATATATATATATATATATATATATATATATATATATATATATAATATACAAAAGAGTTGCCATAACCTAAAACACACAGTGTTTAAAGGTATACAAATAAATGAAAGTGCGGAAAATACATTAATGATGTGTATTCAAACTATACTTATAGAGTATTAAAGTCCGTTTAATTGTACACACGGGAATCTAAACTTGCCATTAGTGATAAAATGGGTGCTAGTTTGGTATTGAAACGATGACAGGTAAAAATTAAATATTATTTTTTACAGTTTTTATCATTTAAAATTAAAATCATCAGAATATTAAAATATTTACAAAACTAAATTATTAATACAATTATAATTATTTAATTATAACAAGATTTGATTTGTTTTATATTTTATTTTTCATTATATATATAATATATATATTAATATATATATATATATATATATATATATATATATATAATATATATATATATATATATATATATATATATGAGATGAACTCATCCCCAGATTTCATAATTTGAATATTATTTGGAAACTTCTTTAAATGACAACTATGGTTCTAGGGTATTTTTTACGGTTAGAGAAATTTAAAATGGAGACCGTTTTTTTTTTTTTTTTTTTTTTTTTAACAGATTGCCACCAATCATGGGCAGAGCCCTTTTCAAGGAGTGGGCACACACAAGTGGGAAGAAAACTCATTCAAACTCAAACCTACCAAACATCCCTCAGGTGGGTACAGACGGAAGTCTTGAAAAGTGGAAGATTAAATACAGGAGGAAAAATAGATGATGGTAGAGAATTCCACAAAACAAAGGTGGCTTGAAAGGAGGCACCATAACGGGCTAGCCTGGGGTTTCATACATTCATACAAAATTGGTGCGAAAGCATGGCACCCCTTGTGCAGCGATGATGAGGCAACGGTGAAAGAATGCGAGAGGCCAATTCCCTCGAGCACCTGCCAATGTAGAACCTATAGAAAAGAGATAGTGCGCCAACGTCACGTCGCAGAGATAAGGTATCAAGAGAGTTTGAAAGTAGGGGAGAGTTAATTAATCTTTTAGCATTAGACTCAACCATATCCAGAAGAGAGGAGGAGCCGGGTCCCCCCCAAATGTGAAAACAGTACTCCATACAAGGGCCAATAAGACCCTTATATATTTGGAGTAACTGCTCAGAAGAAAAAAATTCTCGCAACCTGAACAGAATTCCCAGCTTCTTAGAGGCCGCTTTATCAACCATTGTGATATGTTTGACAGTTTATGTTTAGACCAAGAATGTTGACGTTATTTACAGGTGAGACGGGAGAGAAATCGAAGAGGATAAGAAAGTTTGGAGGTGTTTTTGAGATCGAGATGTGAAGAAGTTTAGATTATAAAAAAGAGTTGAATTTCACAAGGTTGCTATGACCCCACCAAGAAATCCCATCCAGATCAGCAAGAATAGAATCGGAAAGTTGAAGACTAGAAGGAACTCTAGAAGCAAAGGAGGGAGCAGATTTGAAATGAGTAGAAGAATGTAGAGTTGAGTCGTCAGCATAAGATTGAACATAGTTAGAAGTTCAGTTGAGAAGATCGTTAATGAAAAGTAAGAAGAAAGTTGGAGATAAAACTGAACCTTGAGGAACACCACAGTTGACAGAAAAAGAGGAAGAGATCGCTCCATTTACAAGTGCCGAAATGGAACGATATGAAAGAAAACTAGACAAGAGTAAGCAAAGAGTGTGGAAAAACTCTTCATCTCCTATCACTCTTGCTAATTTTCATTCTGCTCGGAATCGTTGCAGGGATATTCTTCGGTGAGCAAAGAGTGCTTTCACTAAAAGAAGATGTGCGGAGCTTCTAAACTCTCCTACTGATAAATCTTTCTGGCCTCTTCCCAAAAACATCTCTAACAACTTCAGTAAATCTTCCTTTCCTTCTCTTATTCGCTCTGATGGCTCTGTTGCTAACACTCCAACTTCGGCCTTCTATTCTCCTCTAATTCAACCCTGGACGACTCCGGCAACCCTCCTCCTACTACTTCTCCTATCAGATGTCTCGTGCCTTTACCTGTGATTACATTTGATCAGGTGCATGGGCTTCTGAAATCTATGAACGTTAGGAAGGCGAGCAGCCCTGATGGCATTCCTCCCTGAGTTTTAGGGGAGTGTGCTTCTGAGCTGGCTCCGCCCCTCGTTCAACTCTACTCTCTATGCCTCAATACTAATATTTTCTCTCAGTGCTGGAAGAGCGCATTTATCCAGCTTATTCAGAAGAAGGGTAGCTGCTCTGATCCTTCCAACTGTCGCCCTACAGCTCTCACTTGTATTCTGTCTAAGATCTTTGAAACCCTTCTCAACTCTCACTTCTTGGATCATCTGGAATTTCATTCCCTTCTTTCTGATCATCAGTATGGCTTTCGACGTTTGAGTTCTACTGGTGATATACTTTCCTATCTCACAGATTTATGGTCTTCTGCCCTTAGGGTTCATGGGGAGACTTGCATGGTAGCGCTGGACATATCTAAGGCATTTGACCAGGTATGGCATGCGTCACTGCTTTCCAAGCTCCCCTTCTTTGGGTTTCCTCCTTCTCTTTGCTTACTTATATCTAGCTTTCTTTCTAATCGTTCCATTTCGGCTGTTGTTGATGGAGCGACTTCTTCCTTTCCTGTCAACAGTGGTGTTCCTCATGGTTCTGTCTTATCTCCTATTCTATTCTTACTTTTCATTAATGATCGTCTCAGCTGTTCATCTAACCCTATTCGTTCATATGCCGATGACTCAACCCTCCATTCTTCTACTCATTTCAAATCTGCTCCTTCCTTTGCATATAGAGTTGCCTCTCGTTCTTCATCTTTCCGATTCCATTCTTGCAGATCTGGATAGAATTTCCCAGTGGGGTCGTCTCAACCTTGTGAAATTCAACTCTTTAAAAACTCAACTTCTAGAAATCTCCCTCTCAAAGACACCTCCTAACTTTCCTATTTCTTTCGATGGTTCCCCCATCTCTCAAGTTGACAATATAAACATCCTTGGTCTTCACATAAACAAAAAAATGTCTTGGAAACCTCATATCACAATGGGTTGCTAGGGCGGCCTCAAAGAAACTGGGAGTTCTGTTTAGACTGCGAGAATTTTTTTCTACTTCGCATTTACTTCAAGTTTGCAAGGATCTCATCCGCTCTTGTATGGAGCACTGCTCTCATATTTGGGATGGTTCAGGTTTCACCCGTCTTTTGGATAAGGTTGAATCAAAGGATAAAAGACTTATAAACTGTTCAGCTCTTTCTAATTCACTTGACTCTTTATCTTTGCGACGCGACGTTGGTGCCTTGTCTCTTTTCTATAGGTACTACAGTGGCAAGTGCTCGAGGGAATTATCCACCCGTGTATCTCCAACTTTACGTCGTCCTCGCAGCACAAGGGGTACATTGTCTTCGCATCAATTTTGCGTGGACATAGGCAACCCCAGGCTTGCCAGCTGTGGTGCCTCCTTCTTTCCTGCTACATCTGTTCTGTGGAATTCTCTCCCATCTTCTGTGTTTCCTTCTGAATTTAATCTCAATTTCTTTAAAGCCCGCGTCTGCGCTCACCCAAGATATTTGCGTTAGGTGGGCCCTCCAAGGTTCGTTTTTTATTTATTATTATCATTTTTTTTGTTCTACTGTATTTTTGTTCTTCTGACTCCCCCTCCTTGAATAGGGCTTTGCCCGTGAGTGGTGGCGATGTGTTAAAAAAATGGAAGGAGGAAACCCAAAGGAAGGGAGCTTGGAGAGCAACGACACATGCCATACCCGGTCAAAAGCCTTGGATATATCAAGCGCCAACAAACAAGACTCCCGAAATCCTTAAGGGCAGAAGACCATAGATCAGTAGGATAGGAAAGTATGTCACCAGTTGACCTCAAACGTCGAAAGCCATACTGGTTATCTGAGAGAAGAGAATGAGACTGCGTAAATGATCCAGAAAATGAGAGTTGAAGAGAGTTTCAAAAATTTTAGACAGAACACAAGTGAGAGCTATAGGTTGATTGTTAGAAGGGGCAGAGCGGGTACCTTTTTTCGGGATCGTCTAAACAAATTCGAGCTTCCAGCATTGAGGAAAAGTATTAGTATTAAGGCATAGAGAGTAGAGCTGAACGGGGACTGGCGCTAACTCTGAAGCACACTCCCTCAGAACACGATGGAGAATGCCATCATAGCCACTGGCCTTACTGACGTTCATAGATTAAATATCGCATGCACCCGATCATGAGTAATTACAGGTAGAGACATGGGACACCTGAGAGAAAAAAGAGTATGAGGAGGGATGCCAGAATCGAGCAGGGTGGAATTAGATGAGAAAAGGGGGTCGAAAAGATTTGCCTTTTGAGAGGGAGTATTAGCTACAAAACCATCAGAGCGAATAAGAGGAGGAAAGGCAGATTTACAGAAGTTATTAGAGATATTTTTGACAAGAGGCCAGAAAAAATTACATATTTTGAGAATTCGTTAAATAAATTTGGTACTGATTATATTGTGCCTTATTAAATGAGTAGCTTAAAAAAATAAAATATCTTAGTTAATATTTTCTGATATATTAAAATAAATTGTTGGTTGCTGCAGTGAGTTTGATTGACTTGTAATTCTTATGTATAGAGTAATCATAGTGGAAGCTAAATCTTGATCTAGGTCACTTTAAGTATAAATCCAACACCTCACAGCTACCCAAAGGGGTGTCAGAAGTAGAATTTTTCTTGCTGCAAAAACACTTTTTAAAAAGAAGTATGATATAAACAAGGAAATATGTCATCAAATGGTCATGTGGGTATTCCCATGCCTTTAGACACAGCACCAAATGTTTGTCAGAGGCTCTCAGGACATAGTGCCTCACCAAATCAAGGCATAAGATCTTTTGATATGAATAATCAAATCCACAGATCTAATGAATCAACCACTCAGGGCATAGATAGAATTCTACCTTACCAAAACAATAATGCAG
Source organism: Armadillidium nasatum (assembly GCA_009176605.1). Lineage (NCBI taxonomy): Eukaryota > Metazoa > Arthropoda > Malacostraca > Isopoda > Armadillidiidae > Armadillidium > Armadillidium nasatum. Next base: position 22,970 of record SEYY01000700.1, read on the forward strand.
GAAAAGGTACCAGACATTTTATGTACATTCAATATTTGAAGAGAATAAACAGTTACAATTATTAAGCCAGTTAAACTTTTCACTCTATAATGACAATGATATACAACGCTGGCTTAAACACATATAATTCCTGTTTACATCAAATAATATTACATTATCTTCTGTGAAGTACCGAGCCATAACAAGGGTTTTACCCACGGAAATAATATGTGAATTGCCTAATAATACTCATTCTGATCCAAAGGCATTCGAAATAACCAGAGAACTAATTATAAACAAAAAGGCATTATCATACAGGCAACGATTAAAGATGTTGCTATCAGCAAATAAAATTGGGTTTGAAAATCCAAAGCAGTTTATAAATAAATTGAAAGAAATATTGGTCCATTAAAATATATATGAATATATGAATAGAACAGAACCTGGGATGTATAAAGAAATATTATTCCATCAGTTGCCTCCTACAGTGGCCACATCTATAAGAGTATAGGTAAAATGTTTAAAAGACCTAGAAAAATTTGCAGAAATTGCAGAAGCAATGGAATATGATCCATACGCAGGAATAAAAATAAATACATTTTCAAATTTTGCCACTCCTGCTTACCTGCCTGCATCTTCAGCCATTGCGCCAGTTAGACAAACTGAAATGGCCCAAATGCAGGAAAGCATTCAGACATTAATAAATCAAATACATGATTTACAGAAAGAGGTAAATGATCTGAAAAAAATCAAGAGAACCAAAAAGTGAAAGTCCTCGTAGGTTCGGGTCACCATCCAGAGAAAGATATAATCAAATGGACTTTTTTGCTTTTTTCACTACCGCTTTGGCAGGTTTACTAATAGGTACGATGGGAATGTTTGTAATTTTACAGATAGTAATTACCAAAGTAAGCCATTAAATTCGGGAAACGTGGAGAGTGGACCACTGAGGGGTCCACAAAGATTATAAACCCTCAAAATAACATAACAACTGATTCAATTGTAAACAAACCTAATCTGAAACCACAGCTGACTACGAATCAAAATTATTATATAACAAAAATTAAGGTTAAAATTAACAATTTTGTACACTGTACTGATTATTTTGATTACCAAATCAGTAATAGTAAAAATATCACTTTAAATTGTTCTTATGATAAATGCATGAATCAAAATAATCCGTCAATGTGTAACCCAAGTGCTAATGCATGTGCAATCCTATCCCAATAGTATATAAATATGCCACCGTCTCTAATTAAGATTAACTGAGAATGAAGTAGGTGTTGCTTTTTTTGGAATACAGGAGCTATCTCTAGCATACTCAAAGCTTCAGATGAAGACAGAAAAAAATGTTCAATAGGCCATTTTCTTGCAGCAAATAACTCATCCATAAATGTTTAGAAAAAAAATAGATTTTGGAATTCGAAGAAATTATGAACATACATTCTTCAAAGCAGAAACAAAATTTGATATTTTAGGTATTGATTTTTTTTTTTAACAAAGCACAAGTTTATAATAGATTTTAATACAAAAAATATAATTGATGGGGTAACTAAAAAAAAGCTTTTCCCCCAAGAAATAGAATCCTGTGAAGACACTGCTTTGTTACATAATATTACATACAAATCAATATTGTCATCTAGTTCTTCAGATTATACAGAGTTATTGGAGAAATACTTTCATATTTTTAGTGAAGATAATAATGGTGCTATACAGGAAATAATAAATAATAACACTCAGCATGATAGTATGGGATTAAAAAAGCAAGAAATGAAAGCACTAGAGGAGGTTCAGCCTTAAAAAATATATATTGAGGGTCCAGCTGCAAACATTAAAGCAAGAAGAATACCTACAAAATTTTATAAAAATACACAAGATGAGATGCATAATTGCTAACAAAAGGTGTTCTAGTATCAGCAAATTCAGAATGGGGCTTTACTATATCTGTGCTCAAAAACAAAATGGGGGAACAAGAATTGTTGCTGACCTACGCTTATTAAATGCTGAAACAAAACGTGACAATTATGATCTTTCACATATAAATGACTTTATTAATATACTCCATGGAAGGAAAATATTCTATTTTAGAAATTCGTAAAACATTTTATAGTTTGAAATTGGACCCAGAATGTCATAAATACCTTACAATAAATATACATTAAATACACCTTTTGGATCTTATTTTTTCACTATAATTGTAGAAGGCTTACATGCCACACTATCAGCCTTTTTAAAATATATTAATATAATATTAAGTCGTATTGAAAATATTTATGTCTATGTTGATGATGTTATTGTTGCTAGTAGCACACGGGAAGAACATAGACAAACACTTGAAAATTTTTTCCATAGGCTCTCTCTGTTTGGACTCAAGTTAAAGACTGATAAATATGTTATAGCTAAAGAAAAGGTTACTTATTTATTTTTGGAATAGTTTATAACCAAATAAAGAGAGAAATGAGGCAGTGAGCAGAATAAAAAAGTTAAGAAGATTCATAGGTAGTCTAAATTATTTTAGAAGCTCCACTCCTGGCCTCTTAGGTATATTGGTGCCACTCTTGGAATACTTAAAAGGTTCACCATACTCACAGAAACGAGTAAGATGGAATATTGTAGCAGAAGAAGCTTTTGAGAAAGATAAACAAGCATTACAACTGGCAGTACCTTTAACATTTCCAAGTTCAGAAGCTCTCTTATCTTTATATACTGATGCATCAGATAAGGCAATTTCTGGAGTACTTATATCATCAGAAAATGATATTAATAATTCACTAGGATTTTACAGCACATCTTGTCAAATACAGAATGTAACTATTCGATTTTTAGCAAAGAACTTTTAGCTATAATCAAATCATTGAAAAAGTTCACACATTTTATAGAGAGAAAATCTGTCCAAATATACTGTGATAATTTATCTGTTGTGCAATCTGTTAAAATAACCACAGACAGCAAAAATCTTGTGTTCAGGGAGCAAAGATACTCATCTTATCTGTCAGAGTATGATCTCACATTCAAACACATCAGATCAGCTGAAAATATTCTGGCAGATTTCCACTCACGGGATAATAATAATAATAATAATAATAATAATGAAGACCAAGTTTCTGAATCAATTAATATAAACGTGATGCAAGATAGTCTTTCTTTTATATCTGCTATATTTAGAACTTTTGCTGCAGATATATTTAGAAGGTTTAATCACTTTAATTATAAGAAATTACTTGAAGAACAAATGAAAGATGATTTCTTAAAAAGTATATTGCAAAATCCTGAAGAATCTTCACTTGAAATTATTAAAAGAAAAGTGATGCATGAAAATGAAGAAACTGAGCTTGTCATGGATGTTAGTAAGCCACAATATCCAAGATTAATTATTCCTGAATCCATGATAACTGAATTTATAAAGCATTTCCACGCTTTGGGGACATTTAAGAATCAATAAAACATTAAATAAATTGAAAAAAGTAGCAGTCTGGCCATCAATGAGAAAAACAATAAGAGAATTTATATCAAGGTGTGATCCCTGCTTGAGAACTAAAATGCACAAAAATATCAGTCCTCTATATAAAAAAAAAAAATTGACACCACTTGAGTATATATTTGAAGATGTCCATTTTGATATTTTAAATGTTCCAAGATTAAAGGGTACAAGTATCTTTTAACACTAATAGGTAGATACAGCAGATATCCTTATGCATATCCATTGAAAAATATAGAAGCTAAAACCATTTTATTTATTTATTTAAGTTATCACCATCACTCACGGGCAGAGCCCTATTCGAGGAGTGTGGTTCTTAGCCAGGGAATTGAGTTATATGTTATTTCTGACCAAGATGATATGTTACACAGATTATTTGAGTTTTAGATAGCGAAACCCTGCTCCGGTACAGACCAATCAAGTTTATTTTTTCCACCGGTGGGCGTGGTTTCAAATCCTTGAAAGGCGACCTTCTCTGTAGGAGCAATTTAGAGAGAATTTGATATTGTATGTATTGAAAGAGCGTGGAATGCTGTAAGTGTTGGCTATGTTTTTAAGCAATATGTGAGTATTGAGATTAGCGTAATAATGCACCGTGCCGTAAACTGTAATTAATTAATTAACTACAGAAAATCTCCTGCAAACGACAATTTTTTATGTCCGTTCAGGTAACTGGGTCAGAGGTTCAAGCCTCGATTTATATCCTTTGCAGTACACACGCGAGAACGAGGGACGAACCTCGTTCCCCTAAGCCAGAGAAAAACTGACTTTACTCACTGAGCTACCGTGAACTCCAATAGATACAATGGTAAAAGAATTTGTACCAACTGGTTATGTGGTAAACACATACCTTACTGATAGAGTTACCCAGTTTTCAAGTGAAATTTTTAAGGCAGTTTGTAAAAATTTGGGATCTGATCACAGATCTACAACAGCATAATGTCCACAGAGTAATGGTCTGATTGACAATTTCCATAAAACACTTTTATCAACATTCAGAACAATGTTAACTGAAGTAAGTAGTACGAGCTGGCTTGAGATATTCCCATTTTCACTTATTTGCCTACGCACTGCTCCATTTCATGATTGTGGGCTTTCTCCAACGCTATTTATGTATGGTCAGAATATAAGAATTCCTGGTGCATTGATAGATTCTTCAAATAATCCTTGGCCATTGGTACAACAAACTTATGCAGAAAAACTACAAACACTGTTCTCAATGCCTTTGTCTCCAAAATTTAAATCAAGAAATGCGAAAATATATGTGCCAAGGACATTAGATGTATGCAAACATATACTAATCAAAGATGCCCAGTATGAAAAAAGTAAACTCGCACCAGCATAACATGGGCCGTATTCGTTTTTTTTTTTTTTTTTTTTTTTTTTTACAGAACGCCACCGCTCACGGGCAGAGCCCTTTTCAAGGAGGGGGCACACACACATAGAGAGAGAACTCGTTTAAACACACACACACCTAACGCACAGCCCTCAGGTGGGCGCAGACGGAAGCCTTGAAGAGTGGAAGGTTAAATACAAAAGGAAAAATAGTTGAAGGTAGAGAGTTCCACAGAATAGAGGTGGCTGGAAAAGAAAGAGGTACCACAACGGGCTAGCCTGGGATTTCCTACGTCCACACAAAATTGGTGCGAAAGCAGGGCACCCCTTGTGCAACGAGGACGACGCAATGGTGGAGGAATGCGAGAGGCCAATTCCCTCGAGCACCTGCCATTGTAGTACCTATAGAAAAGAGATAGCGCACCAACGTCACGTCGCAGAGACAGAGGGTCAAGAGAGTTTGAAAGTAGGGGACAGTTAATTAATCTTTTAGCTTTTGACTCAACCCTATCCAGAAGAGAGGAGGAGTCCGGAGCCCCCCAAATGTGAGAACAGTACTCCATACAAGGGCGAATAAGACCCTTATATATTTGGAGTAACTGTTCAGAAGAAAAAAATTCTCGCAATCTGAACAGAACTCCCAGCTTCTTAGAGGCCGCTTTAGCAACCATTGTGATATGTGGTTTCCAAGATAGTTTGTTGTTTATGTTTAGACCAAGAATGTTAATGTTCATTTACAGGTGAGACGGGAGAGCCATCGAAGAGGATAGGAAAGTTAGGAGGTGTTTTTGAGAGGGAGATGTGAAGAAGTTGAGTTTTTAAAGAGTTGAATTTCACAAGGTTGCTATGACCCCACCGGGAAATCCCATCCAGATCGGCAAGAATAGAATCGGAAAGTTGAAGACGAGAAGCAAGTCTAGAAGCAAAAGAGGGAGCAGATTTGAAATGAGTAGAAGAATGTAGAGTTGAATCATCAGCATAAGAGTGAACAGAGTTAGAAGTGCAGTGAGAAGATCGTTAATGAAAAGTAAGAATAAGGTTGGAGATAAAACAGAACCCTGAGGAACACCACAGTTGACAGAAAAGGAGGAAGAGGTCGCTCCATCTACAACTGCCGAAATGGAACGATCTGAGAGAAAACTAGACAAGAGTAAGCAAAGAGAAGGAGGAAACCCAAAGGAAGGGAGCTTAGAGAGTAGTAACGCATGCCATACCCGGTCGAAAGCCTTGGATATGTCAAGCGCCACCACACAAGACTCCCCGAAGTCCCTAAGGGCAGAAGACCATAGATCAGTAAGATAGGAAAGTATGTCACCAGTTGACCTCGAGCGTCGAAAGCCATACTGGTGATCAGAAAGAAGAGAATGAGACTCCAAATGATCCAGGAAATGAGAGTTGAGAAGAGTTTCAAAAATTTTAGATAGAACACAGGTGAGAGCTATAGGTCGATAGTTAGAAGGGTCAGAGCGACTACCTTTTTTCGGGATCGGCTGAACAAACGCACGCTTCCAGCATTGAGGAAAAGTATTAGTATTAAGGCATAGAGAGTAGAGCTGAACGAGGACAGGCGCTAACTCGGAAGCACACTCCCTCAGAACACGAGGGGGAATGCCATCCGGGCCACTGGCCTTCCTGACGTTCATAGATTTCAGGATCCCATGCACCCGATCATGAGTAATTACAGGCAGAGACATGGGACACCTGAGAGGAGAAGGAGTAGGAGGAGGGATGCCAGAATCGAGCAGGGTGGAATTAGATGAAAAAAGGAGGCCGAAGAGATTAGCCTTTTCAGAAGGAGTATTAGCTAACAGAACCATCAGAGCGAATAAGAGGAGGAAAGGCAGATTTACAGAAGTTGTTAGAGATATTTTTGACAAGAGGCCAGAAATTTTTATCAGTAGGAGAGCCATGGAGGTCAGCGCACTTCCTTTTTAATGAAAGTACGCTTAGTCCGTCGAAGAACATCCCTGCAACGATTCCGAGCTGAATGAAAATTAGCAAGAGTGATAGGAGAAGGAGAGTTTTTCCATTCACGATAAGCATTGTCTCTCTCGCGAAGGGCAAGAGAACAGCCGTCATCGAACCATGGATTTTGAGGAGAAAAAGATTTAGTTGAAGATGGAATGAATCTGCCCATCCCGTCAAGGATTACGGCCCCTACCTTTTCAGCAGAGACAGAAGCGTCCCCCGAGACAAAGCAAGATTCACTCCAATGATAGTTAGCAAAGAAGCGGCGCATTGCCCCCCAATTAGCCCGATTAAAGTGCCAGAAAGTACGTTTAGGGCATGGTGGAGCTGTTGGAGAGAAAGCATTATAACTAAGAGCTATAAGATTATGGTCAGAGTTACCAATAGGAGGGAAAATGGTGTATTTATAACTAGAAGGAGTAGTGGTGAAGCATAAATCAAGTGTATTCAAGAATTGGTTAGGACGATCTGGAATGTGTGTGGGTTCCCTAATCAACTGCTCCAGATCGTTAAGAATGCTGAATGATTTGGCCTCCCTCCCACCTGTATCAGTATGAGAGGAGCCCAACCATTCAGTGTGGTGTACGTTGAAATCCCCTAAATAGAGGACTTCAGCATTTGGATGAGAAGAAGTGACAGTCTCGTGAGTAGTAGTAAGATATTGAAAAAAAACTGGAAAATCTGTTCCATTAGGGGAAGCAGTAGCAGAAACACAAGATAATTGTAGTAGTAGGAAGACAGATTTTAAGCCATAAGACGTCGAAATTAGGAGATTCTAGATTTACGAGACATATAACAGGATTGTTAAAGTTAATATAGGCACAGACTCCACCATTTAGACGGAAATTGTGAAAAAAGTTGTAGTTAGAGACATTAAGATTGCTAGAGAAAGAATCCCTGTCCAACTGGGTCTCAGACAGAAGTAAAAGGTTAGGAAGAGAGGTAGTGAGGTAGTGTTCAACAGACGCGAGATTAGATCGAAGGCCACGAACGTTAGCAAAGGAAATGGAAAGCCCCCGTCTACGCCCAACCCCACGATCACTCGAATTAGGCATTTAAAAAAAAACGTAAACGTGCACACACAAACACACACACAATCACGCAAGTACGCTCGTAACCATACACTTAAACACACACCCATGCACGCACCCGCGCAAGCACACAATATAGTAAACTAAAATAATTAATATTAATATCATTAAAACTATTAAAATCAATATTAAAAATATTAAACCTGTAATTATTAAAATAGATTATGAGGTAAATTTATGTTAATGAAATTTAATTATTAGAACGTACGGAGAAAATATATATTAAATTTAAAACGGTAAAATTTTACTTAGGTTAAAAATCATATTTATCTTGCATATGTCGAACTACACTGTCAATAAAAATATAATTAATTAAAAACACTTAAAAAAGAATTAAAACACTGAGCACTATAAAAAAATTAAAAACAAAACCACACATTTAGAACGAAATAAAACAGAAAAAAAACACAAACACACACTAGCATAAGAACACTGACAGACACGTTTTTTCACTAAGAGAGCTAAGCTAAACTAAACTGTGGTAAGAAGATTGGGAAATAATATTTACTACTGGAACAGAAAGAGAATTGACTGCGTGAACAAGATTAATGTTAAGCCATATTTCAAGGTGGATGACTAGGGAGATTCTAATAATAATAATAATAATAATAATAATAATAATAATAATAATAATAATAATAATAATTGTAAAAATATTTATAATGGTGAAAGTGAATGAGAAAAAAAGGGCCTGTTAATCTAAAAGTGTGTAATTAAGCAAAGAAAAATAAAATAATGTGATTACAATACATAATTAAATAAGAAAAAAAAAAAAGTTAAAATCAAAGTGCTTTCAAAATGTAATATTAATGATAAAAAATCAAGTGCAATAATAATAATAATAATAATAATAATAATAATAATAATAATAATAATAATAATAATAATAATAATAATAATAATAATAATAATAATAATAATAATAATAATAATAATAATAATAATAATAATAATAATAATAATAATAATAAAATAATAATAATAATAATAATAATAATAATAATAATTAACAAAAAATGAAAAATTTTAAAAAATCTAAATGAAAATAAGTGTTTTAAAATTTAAAAATTGGTAAAAGATCAATATCTACAAAAGTTAATAAATATCAAAAAAAAAGGATTACTATCACTTCTGTAAATGTATTAAAAAGGAGTGTGATATAATTGCTAAGTTTGTCAGGCCATTAATTTGCTCTCTACTAAAATTGCCCCCCCAAAAAAATAAATAAAAACAAATAAAAAATAAAAAAAAAAAAAAAAAAAAAAAAATATAAATATATATATATATATATATATATATATATATATATATATATATATATATATATATATATATATATATATATATATATATATATATATATATATATATATCATATATTAAATTAGAAGAGGATAACCAAAATTGTTCAGTAACTATAACTTAATGTTATTAGTTGTAATGTTTTGGGCAATTTATGAGTTGTCAGTAATCGAAAAAAAATAAAATAAAAGTAATGTGATAGTGTCAATTTACTTTATGTACGAGATATGTATTTTTTATATTAGAAGAGAGTAACTCAAATCGATCTATAACTATTATCCGATTTATTAGGTGTAATGTTTTGAACAATTTATGTTTCATAAAAAAAAGAAAAGTAAGAAAAAACTTTTATTATAATTTTTTTAAAGAAAAATTTCA
>SEYY01000700.1:40000-42660 GCA_009176605.1 Armadillidium nasatum
TGACCTCCATGGCTCTCCTACTGATAAAAATTTCTGGCCTCTTGTCAAAAATATCTCTAACAACTTCTGTAAATCTGCCTTTCCTCCTCTTATTCGCTCTGATGGTTCTGTAGCTAATACTCCTTCTGAAAAGGCTAATCTCTTCGGCCTCCGTTTTTCATCTAATTCCACCCTGCTCGATTCTGGCATCCCTCCTCCTACTCCTCCTCAGGTGTCCCATGTCTCTACCTGTAATTACTCATGATCGGGTGCATGGGATCCTGAAATCTATGAACGTCAGGAAGGCCAGTGGCCCGGATGGCATTCCCCCTCGTGTTCTGAGGGAGTGTGCTTCCGAGTTAGCGCCTGTCCTCGTTCAGCTCTACTCTCTATGCCTTAATACTAATACTTTTCCTCAATGCTGGAAGCGTGCATTTGTTCAACCGATCCCGAAAAAAGGTAGTCCGCTCTGACCCTTCTAACTATCGACCTATAGCTCTCACCTGTGTTCTATCTAAAATTTTTGAAACTCTTCTCAACTCTCATTTCCTGGATCATTTGGAGTCTCATTCTCTTCTTTCTGATCACCAGTATGGCTTTCGACGCTCGAGGTCAACTGGTGACATACTTTCCTATCTTACTGATCTATGGTCTTCTGCCCTTAGGGACTTCGGGGAGTCTTGTGTGGTGGCGCTTGACATATCCAAGGCTTTTGACCGGGTATGGCATGCGTCACTGCTCTCCAAGCTCCCCTTCCTTTGGGTTTCCTCCTTCTCTTTGCTTACTCTTGTCTAGTTTTCTCTCAGATCGTTCCATTTCGGCAGTTGTAGATGGAGCGACCTCTTCCTCCTTTTCTGTCAACTGTGGTGTTCCTCAGGGTTCTGTTTTATCTCCAACCTTATTCTTACTTTTCATTAACGATCTTCTCACTGCACTTCTAACTCTGTTCACTCTTATGCTGATGATTCAACTCTGCATTCTTCTACTCATTTCAAATCTGCTCCCTCTTTTGCTTCTAGAGTTGCTTCTCGTCTTCAACTTTCCGATTCTATTCTTGCCGATCTGGATGGGATTTCCCGGTGGGGTCATAGCAACCTTGTGAAATTCAACTCTTTAAAAACTCAACTTCTTCACATCTCCCTCTCAAAAACACCTCCTAACTTTCCTATCCTTTTCGATGGCTCTCCCGTCTCACCTGTAAATAACATTAACATTCTTGGTCTAAACATAAACAACAAACTGTCTTGGAAACCACATATCACAATGGTTGCTAAAGCGGCCTCTAAGAAGCTGGGAGTTCTGTTCAGATTGCGAGAATTTTTTTCTTCTGAACAGTTACTCCAAATATATAAGGGTCTTATTCGCCCTTGTATGGAGTACTGTTCTCACATTTGGGGGGGCTCCGGCTCCTCCTCTCTTCTGGATAGGGTTGAGTCAAAAGCTAAAAGATTAATTAAACTGTCCCCTACTTTCAAACTCTCTTGACCCTCTGTCTCTGCGACGTGACGTTGGCGCGCTATCTCTTTTCTACAGGTACTACAATGGCAGGTGCTCGAGGGAATTGGCCTCTCGCATTCCTCCACCATTGCGTCGTCCTCGTTGCACAAGGGGTGCCCTGCTTTCGCACCAATTTTGTGTGGACGTAGGAAATCCCAGGCTAGCCCGTTGTGGTACCTCCTTTCTTTCCAGCCACCTCTATTCTGTGGAACTCTCTACCTTCATCTATTTTTCCTTCCTGTATTTAATCTTCCACTCTTCAAGGCTTCCGTCTGCGCCCACCTGAGGGCTGTGCGTTAGGTGTGTGTGTGTTTAAACGAGTTCTTCTCCATGTGTGTGTGCCCCCTCCTTGAAAAGGGCTCTGCCCGTGAGCGGTGGCGTTCTGTAAATATATATATATATATATATATATAATATATATATATATATATATATATATATATATATATATATATATTATATATATAAATTAGTAATTTTTATAAATGGTAAAAATTGACTACGTGAAAATAAGATTTAACACGAACGTGGGAAAAACAATACAGAAGGTGGTTGTCCTGAAGCGTTGCTAACTGAGAAGAAAAAACTAGTTTTCTCGCTGTTTTTGCAGTTTCGTTTATTACATGATAAAATTGAAATTAAAACAACAATAACATTACAAGCAGCCATAAAGTTATTTTAATTAATAAAAAAGGGGAAGAAAGATAATTGAAAAGAAAAACAGTTATCGCACAATTAAAAAAGGAGGCGACTAAAAAGGACTGCTCCGAAGCGATCAAACCCCATAGTAAAGAAAAGTAGTTCTTCTAATTTTACATCGCTTGTGATTAACTGTCTTACAAGTGATTTTAGTGATTTTGATGTAGTTTTAAAATCAAAATCAGTTAGAATTTTATGATTCAAATCAAAATCAAAATCATCTAGAATTTTGAGATTTCAAATCAAAATGAAAATCGTGATTTTGATTTTGAAATCAAAATCGTTCCCATTTATATAATATATATATATATATATATATATATATATATATATATATATATATATATAACTATTATATATATATATATATATATATATTTTACAAAAACGCCACCACTCAACGGGCAGAGCCCTTTTCAAGGAGGGGGCACACACACAAGACAAACTCACACAACACACACAGCTAACGCACAGCCCTCAGGTGG
>SEYY01000700.1:42760-45260 GCA_009176605.1 Armadillidium nasatum
CTTTCTTTGGGTTTAACACTTAGCAACCTCATCGCCTACCCTATCCAGTTCTAACCACCCACCGTTTTTCTAACATTTTCAAGTTAACATAATCTAACCTTGACCTATTTTGTCTTGTAACTTCATCTCTCTTTTAAATTAGACTGTATCTCAGACATTAAGTTTCTTTTAACAATCTTCTACAGATACCTTTGACATAACTGAGAATATTATTATTATTATTATTATTATTATTATTATTATTATTATTATTATTATTATTATTTATTATTATTATTATTATTATTATTATTATTATTATTATTATTATTATTATTATTATTACTTTTCATACATACGGACTTATATATTTGAGCATTTTACTGCTGATCCATATCAAGAGCCGACATATTTAACACCGAAAGATAGCAAATTCCATCTTTCTTCAAAAGTTAAATCCTCTTTACCATATTTCTCAGCACATGCCGTTGAACCCTTCTGATAAAAACCTAGTCCTCACCAGCACATGTGATAACTCATAAATCAATTATATGTACACTTCATTTATTGAATATACTTTTTCTTACAGGTAATATAGCCAAATCTTTTGAAACTTAGCAATACAATCTCCCATACTAAAGTTTCTATCCATATGAAATATATACCCAAATTTTACAATTCTATTTAAAATATATGTTACACTACCAATATCAAAGCTATACAAACTAAAACTTATTCATTCACTATCGAGAAGTATCAACATTCAATATAACTAGTTCGTAAAAACTTTGTATTTTCCACACTTCACCCATTTTTTTAGTTTATGGCTCTTTATTTTTTTCCCAGATTAACGTAATTTGCTACACTTCTTCCAGATCTTACTTGCCTATAGTAGCATGAGGAGAAGACATTTTAAAACTTCTTAGTGTCCCAAAAATTACAGCAGGAACTGATGAATCCATTGCTGAGGCCGTTTTCATGTGTCTCAATTAATGGAATTTGTGATAGAACGCAAGATTTGTTATTCGACACGACAAAATCAAATACTGGACATAGGAATGGAGCATGTACTTTGATTGAGCAGAAACTGAAAAAATCATTGCTATGTTTATCTTGTCGACATCATGTCATGGAAATAATGTTGTAGAAGGTATTTTCTTTGTGTTTAGGATTTACATCTGATCCAGATATATCTATTTTCAAAATGGGACATTTTGACTTGAAACGATACGAACCCTTTAGAAATGAAATTGAAAAACCAAATAAAATAGAAGCCTGAAGTTTTTGATTTAAGCAGCTAAAAAAATTCCCAACCCAGTGATGACTGCAGAGAGCTTCTTGAAATAACAATCACTATTCTTGGTCAGACGCCAACACATGGAGTGCATTTAATAAGTCCTGGAGCCCTGCATCGAGCACGGTGGATGGCCAAGGTTATTTACTGCTTAAAAATATTCTTTTTCTGACATCAGTTTAAACTTATAGATAAAGAATCTTTCGGAATAACTTGCATGTATCCCTTTGCAGCAACAATCTACATTCGACCTTCGATAGAGGCTCCACTGGCAACTTCTGCTCCTGCAAATGATATTGCACTAGTCACAAACCGGATGAATTACAAAGGCAAAGAGATTGCGGAAACTGTTCTTGCTTCCTTTTCATGGCACTGATGGTACCTTGGTGAAGAACTTGTGAGTTTAGAACCTTTTGATAATAAAACTACAATAGAAGAAAAAATAAAAAATGTCTTTCAGATGGAACAATGTGACGGCAATGAAGATCATTGGAAGCTGTGATCATTTGACATTAGTATGGTTAGTGCTTTGTACTAAAACCTTCTAAAAAGTTGCTAAAAGCATTTCCACTAAGGAGTGGAGTCAATTACAATCAGATAATGAAGGTCAAGCTTGTCAAAAGTGACAAATGATTTAGCAGAACGTGGGATAGCACTCATTCAAAAATATAACCAAAGCATTACAAAAGATGAAGACAAATTCCAATTCTTGCTTCAAGTGGTTGATCACCATCAACGTCGATATAAGCAAAAGTAAAATATTGGAAGGCATTTGTCGGATCTCATATATATATATATATATATATATATATATTATATATATATATATATATATAATATATATATATATAATATTATGATATATATATTATATATATATATATATAATATATATATAATTATATATATTATATATATATATATATATATATATATATATATATATATATATATATATATATATATATATATATATATATATATATATTATATATATATATATATATATATATATATATATATATATATATATATATATATATATAATATATATATATATATATATATATATATATATATATATATATACAGATCACCACTACTCACGGGCAGAGCCCCTTTCAAGGAGGGGGGCACATACAAAGGAAGAAAACTCGATTAAACACACACACCTAACGCACATTCCTTAGGTGGGCGCAGACAGAAGCCTTGAAGAATGGAATATTA